>CM021109.1:305990276-306029054 GCA_007115665.2 Sequoiadendron giganteum
GAAACTTATGGCATCCTGTCTTGTGCTTCATCCCAAATCTAGCATTAACTCCAATAGCTTGATATACAAATTCCATAAGCACTATTCTATTACTGCAGCATCTTGGAAGTAAATGGGGATGACCTTCAAACCCAAACAATCTGAAGTATGTAAATTTGGGGTATTGGATGTACCAACTTCCCCATTCAGAAATGAATGCCATAGCTTCTTGGCTTAACCTGTATCCTGCATCTCCACTCAACTAGTTGATAACCACATATAAAAAGGCATCATTGACTCTCCTGAAGTGAGTCTCAGCAACCTGAAGGGATAATTGATCATAGTGTTCCCACACCTTCCTCTATCCATCCAAGACTCCCATTATACCTACTCTATTTAATCCTGGGAAAATCCCCATTCTTGCCACAACATAGACCACATATGAAGTAATGAAGAAAGACTTGGTCTGTCTGACCCTTGTGAGATGATCATGTATGGCATCAGAAACAATCATTGACCAATCAAATTGATAATCCCCCTGAAAGATCACTTGAATAAAATGAAACATCCATTCCTTGAAATGGAAGGCATCCCTCTTCCCAAACACTTTGGACAACATCAATATCAAATCAGATATCTCCTTCTTGAAGTCTGCCCTCTTTGGCTGGTCTGCCAGTTTGCTTAAAGACTTCTTCTTGGTGCTTAACCATCTTTTGTTTAAATGAGACTTATTGGAGTCTTTATGCTTACTGTATTTCTCCAATGCCTCAGCCTCAGTTAACTGCACTAAATTCTTGGGATCAGGAACATTGAATATGCTTTGGAACATCTGCGGAGTAAGATCTATAATCACATTATTCTATGAATCCATGCATAATCTTGTAGCTGGATTATAGGTACTGGCCATTGTACATATCAACTCTGGACACTGAATTGATAAAGGAAACACAGTGATATGTGCAAGACCGGAGTCAACAATCCTTTGAGTTCTCCTTGTCAAGTTTTCCCTTTCTGCAAAGGTCTCTTCATGTAATTCTTCAAAGCTATACTGGCCCAGATTAGTATCTGTGATATCTGACCAGTCTGATTCCACCTTGCTCGCCTTCACCACCGGATTCCTATGATCATACCTTAATGTATAAGGTAGCTATTCTAGTTTCACCTTCTTGATTTTTGGTGCTGTCTTTGATGTTCCAACCAATTGATTCCTTCGAGCAACCTCTCTTGATGTTCCTGACATCTCTCAAATATCCTACAAGCAAACCTCTAATTAGACCTTCAAATAAATCATCATAAAACACGTTTTAAAAACATACCTGTTACATATACATCGGAGTCGGAACTAGACAGAAGCTCAAAACAATCGCTTTTACAAAACTGGTGGAATCAGAGCAAAAACCAATATAGGAACTTCACCTAATAACAAACGGGCTCGGAGTCGGAGTCGGGGAGATTATCAGAATCGAGGTCGGAACAAAAATCAGATTTAGTTTTCTTTGAATTTTACTTTTCATATTCTATTTCCATTCTGCCTCCGCCTCTGATTTGGTCATTGTTATTTCGACAAAAGACTTCCCACTATACACGGAGCCGGACACGGGATGAAAACAGAATTGATAACCTTCACAAACAAAATTCTTAAGTTCAGGATCAACTCCGATCCTGCCTCCACCAATTATCACATACTTCAAGAAAACCTTTTAGAACTCGGAATCGAAAACGAGATAGAAATGGAATTGATAACTTTGATAAAAAAAAAACTCTTATGTCCATACCCATTCCAATCCCGCCTCCGCCTATGCTAATCATGACATCATCAAATTTATTCATTTTCATCATAACTTCATGATTAAACCTAGGTCACCATAAAATGGCAAAGGAGCTTAAAAACTCTACCCTCATATGACCTTGGGGAACAATTGTATTTTAGAGCCATTTATTTAAATCTTATTTAAAGTAATTGCAGAGACCGACGAAACCCTAATCTAACAAACTTAATAAAACCAGGGCACGGGTTTAAAACCCTGCCATTCTCCCAAATGACGAAACCCTAATTTAAACAATAAATCTAATCTACCTTAACTCACTGTAAAATCTCTAATCTACCTCACTGTAAATTCTTAATCTAACTCATGTCATAATAAAAACCTTAAATCTAATCTAATCTACTACAAATCGAAAATGACACAACGCGATCACGATTAAGACGTGAAAGTGACAATGCCCAAAAATAGAAAAAAACGACACGATAAAACAAGACAACAAAGATTAAAGCAAAACAAAACAAGCCAAAATAAGAACCTGCTCATTCAATAACATTGATGATCATAAAATTGCTTTAAAACACAATGATTGAACACGCGAATAGATACAAAGCAAAACACAACAAGGAAATAAACAACGAACAACAAAGATAAAATACCTACCTCAAACGCAAACAAATCCATGCTAACTTTCGGAATCGATTCACACACAATATCCCTTCTCTGTCTCGATCAATTTGCTCAAACAAACTCTACTATTGCTCTTCGCGCTCTCAGACTTGTGATAATAACAATAATGATCGGCTTTAACCCTTAATAAAGAAAAATATGTGAGTTTCTACCTACATCGGCAACCACCATTAATGCATTAAAACATAGTAAAGGCGGAGTCGAAACTGTAAGAGAATGAACACTGGTCTGTAGTGCAACTTCAGTCAAAAATTCAATGACAAAAAATTGGAGGGGTCGGAACTAAAATGGAAACGGGATCTTAAAATCATAAAATTTCCAAACCTTATCCCCATTCCGATTCCGCGTCCAACAACTAAAAACAAAACAAAAACAAAAACAAAAATTTAAGTAAAAGACCAACCTAATAAAACAAAACACAAAAATCGAGACAAACAAACATTAAAAAGGGAGCTAAGGCAGGATCGGAATTGAATTTGATTTTGCAAATTTTGATAACAACCATCCCAATTCCTACTCTGGCTCCACTTCCGCCAAAGAGCAAAAACAAAGGAAAAGAAAAGACTATTGGGATAGAACCAAAAAAAACAAGCCTCGAAAGAACTTTCAGAACGCGATTCATCTCCAGTTCCGACTTCGACAGAGAAATCAAAGAAAAACAAAGTATTGGCAAAACTAGACTCCAAACTTTGTTCCAAAAACAACTAAGTACAAAAAACAAAAAGGGGGACCCATTTTGACCAAGGAAAAAGATGGGGTGGTTACGCAAGGCATAACAAATGGCAACTCGACTATGAAAATGGTTTACCTATTTTCAAAATACCCAAAGAAAATTTTAGTCACCCAAAAACTACTTGGCTTATAAACACCTTACCTTGAATGAGATCAGATATTTGTAGGATAATCCTGAGTTTGAATCTTAGATGTTATGTGCTCATGAGTTATTTTTGAATCTGAGTGTGTGTCTATGTGGTGCATCATTCTTTGTAGCTACTTTCTCTGCTTGTAAACAACTATACCTAAGTTTCAAGCTACATAAGTTGAGTCCTTTAACTGTCGTGTAGTAAAATCCTAGGTATTGCTCTGCTGCCAGACAGGCGTCCATAGCCCCGATGGAGATACCTCTAGTCCTCTCAAAGCATTGCTCTACTGCCAGACAGACATCCATAGCCCCGATAGAGATACCTCGGTTACCCACTTGATATTGAGCTTTCCTTTCTTTCTCTTTTTTTTTTTTCTTTATTTTTTTTTGATAGAAATTCTTTTATGCATCTCTCAATACTCAGATTCAATGAATCTAAAATGTGGTTTGAGTACTACAATGGATTTCATGATAGTTTTGGAATCTGATTTTTCACTTGAAACATAGAAAGAGTCATTCTAAAACAAATAGGTAACTACTCATGCATATGTCTTTCTAATTTGGTGACAGATCTTTGATCACAATTCATGAGATATTCACATTTACATCTTCTGTCCTTAATAACTTTTCCAATCCAAACTAGAATGATCATAAAACATAAGTTTTAGAATGAAATCTTTTTCAGTAATTATAATGAGAATACCTAAACCAATTTCTCTCCTAGTACCAATAGTATACTTTGAATAACAACCCCCTAACTTGAGATGAGCAAAACAAGAATCCCCAACGAAACAAGACAAAACAAAACCAAACAAACAAAAACAAAGAAAGAAAACAAAACAAAACAAGCAAAAACAGAAACTAAAACCTAAAAACTAAACTTAATTACATATGATACAATATAGTACATTGCTTTTTAAAAACCCCAAACTTTCTATGCACCAAAATAGTGCTTGAGGAACTGACCATTAACTGGTAATGGAACAGGCTCTCCTGTTAGGGTACTCAAACAAAAGGCATTCTCCCCTAAGATTTCAGCTATTTGGTAGGGACCTAACCAAAGTCTATCGAATTTTTGATGGTCTCCTTTCCTTTCTCTAGCCTTATCCCATAATAGCACAAGGTCTGATATTCTAAAAGCTTTCACTTTGGATTTTTTGTCAAACCAACGCTTGACAACAGCCTGATGTTTAGAGAATTGCTGCAGAGCAGCATCTCTTTGTTCTTCCATATTCAATAAGTTAAGCAGTCTTACCTCAATCCTATCATCCCTATTATAAAACTCCTACATAAATTTTAGAACAGGTATTTGTAAATGTATGGGGAAGATTGGATCTTGGCCATAAACTAGCTTAAAGGGTGAATTACCTAGGGCTGCTTTAATTCTAGTTTGATCTGCCCATAAGGCAAATCTCAACTAGGTATGCCAGTCCCTAGGGTTACTTTCTAGCAACTTTTTTATTACTTCCAATAAATTTTTATTTGTGGACTCAGCCACTCCATTCCCCTGAGGGTAATAATTGGAAGAATATTTTAATACATTCTTATTCTCATAAGCCCATGAAATAAATTCAGCAGAGGAAAAAGCAGGGCCATTATCACATACCAGAGCGAATGGAACTCTAAACCTGGTTGTGATGTTCTCTGTCAGAAACTTAATAACCAACTCCGTGGTACTATTTTTGCAAGGCAAAGCCTCCATCCAACGTGTGCAATAATCCATCGTAGTTAAGATGAATCCGTGACCTGCAGAAGAATTTGGATTAATCACCCCTACAAAATCAAGTGCCCATTGGGAAAATGGCCTTACCTCATAAACCGGCTGTAGAGGCATCACAGGATTTCTTTCTCTTGATACAGAAGTTTGACATACATGACAAGTCCTGCAATGTTGATGTGCATCCCTAAACACATAAGGCTAATAGTAACCTGACCTTAAAATCTGATGAGCCAACGCATCAGCAGATCCATGTCCTATTCCATGCCTACCATGAAATTCACTTATAGCATGTTTAGCTTCTTGCTGATCCAGACAACGCAAGTAAATTCCTTGGAAATTCTTCCTATAGATTGATCCTCCTTTAAGCATATAATGGGCGCTTTTCATCCTTAGTGCTCTTCTTTGAGTTGCATTCATCCCTTCTAGACACTTGTTGTTGAGGAGGAAAAAAACTAAGTCTGTATACCAGGGATCTTTTATGAATGACTGAACAGTGTATTGTTGACAAGTTATACTTCTGTCCACTTCAGCCATTGCCTTTGACAAACCTTGACCTCTTACAAACTTCATTGGGTGAATCTCCAAGTCAAATTCTTGTAAAATGGCCATCCATTTCCCTCTTCTTTCTCCTAGCTTACTTTGCATCAGGAGGGACTTTACAGCTGGATCTGGGACTATAGCCGTCACTTGACTTTGGATTATGTAGTGTCTAAATTTTTTCACTACTCGCACCAATGCAAAAGCCTATTTTTCTATTGATGAATATCTTACCTCTGCATTTTTAAAGGGAGAGCTCATAAAAGCAATAGGCCTCTCTTCATTCTCTTCCCTTCTCTATGTCAAGAATGTTGCACATGAATGTTCAGAAGTAAAAGAATAGATGTAAAAGGGTTTTAGATAATCTTGGCTTGTTAAAATAGGTGCCTCAGATATAGCTTGTTTAATCTGCATGAAAGAAAATTTAGCCTCTTCACTCCATTCAATCTTCTCATCCTTCTTCATCATTTCATTAAGTGGTTTAACAATTTCTACAAACCCTGTTATAAACTTCCTAACAAAATTAACCCTTCCAAAGAAAGATCTCATCTCCTTCTTACTTCCTGGCCTTGTCAACTTCAAAATGGCTTCTACTCGATCAGGATCTATGGAAATTCCCTCCTCTGATATAATGTGACCCAAAAGCTTCCCTTTAGAAACTCCAAATACACATTTCTTTGGATTGAGAGAAACACCATAACTGATACATTTCTTTAGTACTTTCTCTAAATTAGCAGCATGATCTTCTCTACTCTTAGAGAAGATGGTCAGATCATCAACATAGATGATTATACACTTTCCTATTAGGTCTTTAAACGCTACATCCATTGCTCTTTAAAAAGTAGCACCAGCATTAATCAGACCGAATGGCATCCTCCTGTAGGCAAATGTGCCCCACTTTGTAGTGAAAGCAGTCTTCATCCTATCCTCATGACTTACCAGTACTTGATTATATCCTGAATATCCATCCAAGAAAGACATCATTTGAGATCCATTAACCTTTTGCAATACTTCATCAAGAGAAGGTAATGGATAATTTTCCTTCTCAGAGGCTTTGTTTAAATTTATGAAATCCACACATAGCCTGATTTCCCCATTCTTCTTCCTCACAGGAACTAGATTAGCCACCCAGGTAGAGTGTCTAACTAGAAAAATTATTCTTGCAGCCAAAATCTTTTGTACTTCTCTCTGGATCAGAGGCTCAATTAATGCATTGACTGGGCATTGCTTTTGGTGAAACGGCTTGGCTTTTGGCTTAAGAGGAATCGTATGTGTGATGACAAATGTATCAAAAGTCTTCAAATCATCGTAGCTCCAAGCAATTGCTTCAATATTTTGCTTTAAAACTTTGATTATCCCATCCTTTACTTCCTAAGGACAAGTCTTTCCTATAAGAACATTCCTTTCTACCCCTGAGTGAGTCAAATTAACGGATTCATACTTTCCTCCCTCACTCTTTGTAGGCATTCTCTAATAAGCTCGTGGATCTGAATCAAATATCCTCTCCAATGCTATCATCCCTTTTGGAATATTATTACTCTTTAAATCCATTATCCCTTCTGGATTGTCACTTTTTGTATTGTCATTTCTCGGATTCCAATCTCCTTGATCCCTATCAACATCATCAATTATCTGTCCTTGAAATACATCAGAACTCTCCAAAAAGGCTAAAATATGTTGGTCATCATTAAACACCTGGAAGTGTCTAACATTGTCAAGAATTACAGGAATTGAAATCAATTCCACAGAAAACCTTTTCAGATCTGAATCCTGCATGGGCTCTAACGTACTTGCTGCAATGGCAAGAGCATCTGCTATTTGATTTGCTTCCCTTGGAATAAGAGTAATCTGAAAGGCGTCAAAATATTCTATTAAATTCCAGACCCTATTCCTATAAGCAGCCAATCTTTTATTATGGAAAGTGTATTGACTATGTACCTGTTTCACAATTACCTCAGAGTCTCCCATCACTGTAAGAGCAGTTACCTTCTTCTTATGAGCAAACATAAGTCCTCTTTCAAGTGCCTCATATTTAGCCACATTGTTAGGGCAACCAAACTGCAATCTATAAGAAGCAAAATAATTTTTCCCCTTTGGGTTAGTTAATTCAATTCTAGCTCCACTTCCTGCTTTAGATTTAGAACCATCAAATTAAAGAGTCCATAACTGGTCTTTAACTGGGAGCTCTTTCCTTTTAGAAACTATAGGGATTTTGTCACTTGTGATATGTGGGGGCTCGGAATTTTGTTGTTTATCAGAATTCGTGTTGAGAAGAAGCTCAATTAATGATTTTTCTAGTTCCTTAATTTGTTCAACAACTACCTCCGGAGCGATTTCTTGGGCTGAGTCAGGACCTAACTCATCTTCTATTAACTCCTTTGGTATTGGCAAAGCATCTGGAATAGGGGTATTAAAATGAAACTGAGATACTTCCACTTCTTTTTGATCTGAAAACCCTAAGACCTAAGTCTATTCTACTGGTAAAGGAACCTCTTCTTGAGAAAGACTAATCCGTGTAAGAATAGTTGCATCCTTAGCTTGGAAAGAGAACTCATCGATGGGAATCTGAGTTACCTCTTGAGATTCTTGCTTGGGTAAACCTATATGCCTTAGAATATCTATGCACGACTGACATGTCAACTCCGAATGGTTATGATAGTGTATTCTACACCAATTAGGAAGCAATAGATTACTCAAATCAGTTTCTGTTCCTAAAACCAGCCTATCTTGTTGCAATTTCCTTATTAGAACTTGCTGGTTGATGTGAATCATCGAATCAGTGTGGTCTAAGGATAATGTATCCTCAGAACTAACTATAGAGAAAGTAAGGACTTCCTCTTGCTTGTAAACACCCATCTCAGTTTCAAAGAATACTACTTCATTTGGAGTATCATACTCTGTAATCATGTGTTTGAGCCTAGGTTCACTTTCAATTCTTATCTGAGTGGCAACCCCTTTCCAGGGTAACCACATGTGCGAGAAGTCCAGGGATAAATATCCACCTATGTTTTTCATTAGCTCTCGACTTAAAAGCATCCCATATGTTTTTGGGATGTGAGCAACTTGAATATCTATATAGGTCTAGATCCTTGGGTCTGATCCAACCTGCACATGCATGTTCTTCAACTCACCTACAACATTAACTTCAATTTTATCCAATTGAATCACCTTTTTATTGGTTGGAATAGGACTCAATCCTAACTTTTTACAAATCAAATAAGGCATGACATTCCCTGATGCTCCAGAATCTAATAAGTAATTGTGTAGATTCTTTCCAAAGATCCTCAAACTTAACAAGAAAGGTGGGGTACTGGTCTTACCTTTATACATAGCAACATTTGTCTCCTTTGCGGGAGTCACTTTACCTTTCCCTTTCAAACGATCTGTTTCTTCCAAAGCTTTTAATATCACTTCCCTTTGAGCTGGGCACCACTTCATGATATCAAAGAAAGACAGTGATGTCTTCTGCCTTTGCAATTCTGCAACAAAATCACTCTCTGAATCATTCCTAAATTGATATTTAGGAAAAGAAGGCTGATTACCTCTATTCTGAGTATCAGAAGGTCCCTTTGGTGGGGGTGGATTGTTAGCTGCATTCTGATTTGGTCGAACCATGTTGTTAGGGGGTGTAGATGTAGTGAATGGCCCTTTATTCTGGTTCCTTAGAAAGTGACCACCCTTAGATTGGAAGGCTTGAGCATCATAGACATCTTCTTCCAGCTCATTATCCCCTTTCATAGGGAATTGATACTTTTCTTCAGTGGTTTCATAAGTCATGGTAGTGCTGGTCGACCCATTGCCTTGATTAAAATTTCCTGCTTGAGGATGGGCATTAGCCTGTGCAATTTTCACCATCTTCTCCATTTATGGGCAATTGACCTCAGAATGGGCTGCTATATCATGCAACCTACACCAATTTGTCATAGAATTTAAATCAACAACATTAGCAGTATTTGATCTCTCTTCACCTGTTTGATAATTATGGGGAACTCCTCCATTGTTAGGTCTAGTGTTCCACTGCCTATTGTTGTTGTTGATGTTATTAAATCTCTGATTGTATCCTCGGTTTTGATTTTGATAATTCTGGTTCAAGGAGTTTTGATTCTGGAAGTTCCTATTGGTGTTTTGATTAGAGTAATTGCCCTGATAGTTGTAACCTCCCTGATTGTTGTAATTCTGGTTTTGATTATTGGAAGGGTTTTGTCTGAGCTGTGCCATGTCATTTGACATCTGAGAGAGAGTTTTTTTGAGAGTCTCTACTTCACTTGTAAGTTGAACAGTTTGATCATTCTGTACATTTTGAACTATGGCTGGGGAATGGACATGGGTTGGTCCTCCCCCTTGTTGCGATTGATTTTGAGGTTGATGTTGAAGTTTCTATTGTGGGGACTGATGTGGGGAATCGTGCATGCTATTGCCAAAGAAGGGAATAGTTGGTGGAGCTTGCAACTCAGATACAGGTCCATAATGGGAATAAGACGTCCCTGGGATAGTGTTGTATAACGGTGGATTAGGCATCTGATAATTCACTGAGAAAAAGATACTCCCAACCCTCCAAGTTGTAGATTTGTTTGCTGTTGCAATTTGATAGCCAAATGATAAATCTTAGATAGTGAGTCAATTTCATCAGGTTGATAAGTTCTTTGTAAGAACAGACCAATCAAAGGATCAACAACTCTTAGATATGCCTGTATGGCCATGGCTTCCAACACTAGGTAAGGCTCTTGTAGTCTACGATACATTCTATGGAACCTAGTGTTAAACAAGGGCAATAGTTCATGACGTTCCTTTCTAATAGTGGAAAATTGGTGATATAGTATTGCAGGGTCTACATAAACCTTGAACTGATTAATAAAAGCATTCTCTAAATCATTCCAACCCAGAATGGATCCTTGGGGCAGATTTAGATACCAATTATATGCCATATCTCCTAAACAGTAAGGAAATAGTCTACATACCACATCTTGACAAGCAACTTGAGCTTGCGTGCAGGCATCTTTGAATGCTTGTATATGTTCCTCTACACTTCTTGATTCTCCATGCATGTATTTTGGATAGAACTTCTCTGGGTTCTTTGGTAAATCATGGAATCCACCTGGAATAGTCCCTAATGGGGAGGGATTACCTACAAAATAAGCCATTGGTGGGGTTGGTTGGGCAGGTGGTGGTGATAAAGGCCGAATTGGTGGTGACAAAGGCCTACTTGGTGGTGGTGTGGATGGAATTGGTGGAAATCCTGGTGGAGTAAGTAGTGGTGGTAATGTAGGTATTTCTACCCTAGGAGCATGAGGTCTTGATCTAACCGGGGTTTGAAGTTCTTTAAATAGTTCACGATTAGTAGAGGATCTAAGAACCCTCTCATATCCCTTTAGCGAAAAAGATCTTTCGCGAGCCAGCTTGTCCTTTTAGGCCCTCCTTCTAGCACCAATTTCTGTTGATGGTTAAAATGACACAAACAACATTAAAACATAATATTTCTACTCTATTTCTCTTGAAAAAGAAAGACTACATGTAGTGGCCTAACTCCCAAGGTCCTGGTAGTTGGTTCTCAACAGTCTGATGTCACTCAATTGGTTCATGCAACTGTAATATTCAAGGGGCCTGTGCTGGTAACAAAGGATTCAAGCTATGACTCTCTTTGTCAAAATAGTTCCTGTAAATCAATGGGTTTAAAATAAAAGAAAAAGATAGATCCAGGGGGTAAATCAGTAAGTATGAATTAAATTTATCTAATATCCAGACATATACTTTTAACAATGAATGTTTTCTTAACCGATCACAAAAACCATAGCATGACACAACCCACAGTATAACTGTACCATCGTATACATCTTAGGTGCTTAATTCAATTCCTCTATTTGCCTATCACAAGTATTTCCAAGATTTCAAAACAACACACATTCATTCATCATTAAAACTATAGATCAATAGACTTCAATAACTTTAATTCAATGATAATTTAACAAGATAATCTTTAAACCTGGTTTCTTCTAATGACTTTCATCACATAAGAAACTATCATGCTTCATCACAATCACTGGCATTCAAGTGGATTATAACTCATTAACCTTATCAAACAATACAATTCAATGCAAACTCCATATTTCGTAAACCTGCAATTCTATTAACTGTAAACAAGATCTGGTACAATGTATCTCTGCAAAAACGCTCTATAAAAATTCTATCGCCTAGCACTAGGTAAGCCAATCCAATTCTCAATTAGCTGACCCTTACAATGTAATACCCATCTAGTATTTATAGAATACAAAAAGAAGTTCGAACTTTACTTCTATCTTAGGCTTTCCACCTTTTTAGGAACAATCAACTTTCTTGGAAACTCAGATCAACTTTGACCTTGAGTTCTTACATTATACATTCAGTTTGATCTAACAATAGAAGATAGAAATAGAAGAAAAGAAGATCATGCATCGTTAAGACTATCAGTGCTGCATGCATGCAACATGCAAGGAAGAAGATCATCATGCGTCATGCATGGAAGAAGAATATCATGCATGCAAGATTTTATGCATGTGAAGCTGGATCCGATATGAACTCATCATAACTAGTGAAGACTTGTTGTAGTATATTCATATCTGGCCCATCAATCCAGCCATCTTCAAATTTGATGTGATCCAACTCAACTGCAGCAAATTCTTTCATGCTTTTTACCTTGACCAACTCTCTCCCTGCAGCTTTTATTTCTTCCTTGACTTCTACAAGCTGATCTATCACTAAGTCTTCTCCATCATCTTTCTCCTACATGAGTCCTTGGAATCTTTCATTCCATTTCTCTCTAACTTGGCTTAACGGCATGCCATCTTTAGTCATTACATTCACATCTACTATTATAGCCATAACTGCTTCCAACTCCTCCAACTGCTCAGTTAAATTATTAACTGCTTCCTGAATTTCATCCTTATGCTTGCTCAAAAAGCTAGTCCTAAACTTAAGGATACGAGAAGTCTTTTCTACAAAATCTTTATTATCATCTTCGAGTATAGATTCTTCTAGAAGAGTAGTTAGAGGCAATGTATTTATCTTCTCTAACTTTTCACTATACTCTTTGTACTCTTCTTCTAACTTCTCGGATGCCTCAATATATTGATGCATCTCTTTTATTAATCCTTCCGCCTCCTTATAAGTTTCAAATCCTTTTTCCAAAACCTCACCTACCTCCCGGTTCACTTTGTCTATCCATTTTTCAACCATCTCCACCTTACCTCTAACCTGCACGAAATCATCAACCTCCTTTTTGCTTAGCAAAATAGGAGTCTCAATTGCTGCAACCTGTTGTGACTTTGGAGAGGAGACACTCTTCAAGAATGAATGTAATTGATCCAATTGAGCCTTAAGCTCATCTTTCTTTTGTTTGTCCTTAATCATCCTTGATTTTGTTATTGAAGCTACCACATCAATCAGATTCATTTGTTGATTTCTAGTGGGTCTTCCCAAGTTAACCGTACTCAATTGATAGTCTGTGAGATGCATATCCCCTACGTCCTTTTCAATCATAGGCATTACACATTCAACAACTATCTCCCCTTTATCTATGAGTCTGGTAGAATGAAAAATTCTAGCCCTCTTCTTAGGCCTTTCCTGTTCCATCTCCTTCATCATGTCCTCCCAATTAAGAGGTTGAGGAGGTGTTCTAGCTCTCTTCTGCAAATATAATTTCAACCATGTAGGAGCACTAGGAGTCATCATTATGGAAGAGGAAGCAACAACGATAGAGGATGGTTGAATATCTACCTTAGGTTGAGAATCAACCTTTGCCTTTTCTTGTTGCTCCTGCAGCACATGCATCTGCACCAACTTCTCAACCTCTTCTCTATCTCTTTGTTCCTTCTCTACCTTTTCTTTCTCTAAGGCTTCTCTTTCCAACCGTTCTGCCTCTAAAGCTTTAAGTCTTGCAGCTTCGGCCTCTTCTTCTTTTTGCTTCCTTTCAGTTTCCTCCTTTTCTATCCTTTCCATTTCCAAGGCTATAAGTTTCTCTGCCTTTTCCCTTTCTTTCTCAGCTTGTTGTTTCTTTGCTAGCTCTTCAGCCTCTTTTTCTTTTCTTAGAGCTTCAACTTCTTGTTCTTTCTGTCGAGCCTCCTCTACAAGCTTCAATCTAGCAACCAAGGCTTCCTTTTCTCTTCGGTTTCTTGCTTTCTCCTCCTCGAGATCATGGATCTTCTGTATCAGTTCTAGCTTGTCATTTTCTGCCTTGACCTTGATCTCATGCTCTCGTTGCCTCATTTGCTCCTCCATTGTATCAGTTGTTGTCTTTGTTTCAACTTCTTTTGCCTTTGATTGCTGCTGTTGAAGTAGAGCATCAACTTGCAACTTTTCCTCTATTTCCTTTTGTTTCTCCACAACAGCCCTTGCATCAGATTCTCTGGTAGCATCTTCAAACTATTTCTATTGTTCTTCCTCTATAAGAATCTGCTCAATAGTATAATCTAGAGGTACATTTTCTTGCAAGTTCTTCTCTAATAGAGTTTCATCCGAGTCTGTCTCAATTTCTACCAATTCTTCCTCCACTTCTTTTCCTTTAGTAGCTTCAGCCATGGCATAAAGTGCTCCTTGAACTTCTTTACTTTTCTTTCTTGTGAGTGGGGCTTGTGCAGATGACTCACCCAATGCGGGTGTAGGAACAACAGATTCAATTGGAACATCTCCCTCGGGTGTCTCTTCTTCTTCTTCAACTACCTCCAACTCTGTTTCTTCAACATCAGGAGGAAAGAATTCTAATGGTTCCTTGGAAGGTGCCTTTCTTTTAATCCTCTTATACCCTTTACCTTTCTTGAGGATTGGTCCCTGAGGAGCTTGAGTTCTCATCATCAACCATTGCACACTTCTATCCAAGACTGCTCTTCCCAGTTTCTTAATATCAATAGTTTCTTCCTCATTCCAGTCTATTGGATCTAAGTTTTTGGTGCCAATCTTCAAAGCTTCATATGAGGGATCTAATACAATTCCATCATCCACCAAAGTGTCAGGAATATTATCTTTAATACCCAGCTCTACCATAAGTGAGATTGGTAACCTCTCATAATTCTTCTTCCTTAAGTCATATTCATCCTACCTATCACACCAAAAATCCTCCAACAAATTGAAATGTCTAGTAAACACTAAAGGTAATAAAGCATACATCTTCTTCTTTGGATCAAAATACTTACGAGCTGTATACAATCCCAATTTTAGTTGTATCAACTCATTACAAACCACCTTAGCTACCTGCAAGTGTTGACAACCATATTCCCCCAGTGTCATAGGAAACTTATGGCATCCTATCTTGTGCTTCATCCCAAATCTAGCATGAACTCCAATGGCTTAATATACAAATTCCATAAGCACTATTCTATTACTACAACATCTTGGAAGTAAATGGGGCTGACCTTCAAACCCAAACAATCTGAAGTATGTAAATTTGGGTTATTGGATGTACCAACTTCCCCATTCAGAAATGAATGCCATAGCTTCTTGGCTTAGCCTGTATCCTTCATCTCCACTCAACTGGTTGATAACCACATATAAAAAGGCATCATTGACTCTCCTGAAGTGAGTCTCAGCAACCTGAAGGGATAATTGATCATAGTGTTCCCACACCTTCCTCTGTCCATCCAAGACTCCCATTATACCTACTCTGTTTAATCCTGGGAAAATCCCCATTCTTGCCGCAACATAGACCACATATGAAGTCATGAAGAAAGACTTGGTCTGTCTGACCCTTGTGAGATGATCATGTATGGCATCAGAAACAATCATTGACCAATCGAATTGATAATCCCCCTGAAAGATCACTTGAATAAAATGAAACATCCATTCCTTGAAATGGAAGGCATCCCTCTTCCCAAACACTCTGGACAACATCAATATCAAATCAGATATCTCCTTCTTGAAGTCTGCCCTCTTTGGCTGGTCTGCCAGTTTGCTTAAAGACTTCTTCTCGATGCTTAACCATCTTTTGTTTAAATGAGACTTATTGGAGTCTTCATGCTTACTGTATTTCTCCAATGTCTCAGCCTCAGTTAACTGCACTAAATTCTTGGGATCAGGAACATTGAATATGCTTTGGAACATCTATAGAGTAAGATCTATAATCACATTATTCTGTGAATCCATGCATAATCTTGTAGCTGGATTATAAGTACTGGCCAATGTACATATCAACTCCGGACACTGAACTGACAAAGGAAACACAGTGATTTGTGCAAGACTTGAGTCAACAATCCTTTGAGTTCTCCCTGTCAAGTTTTCCCTTTCTGCAAAGGTCTCTTCATGTAATTCTTCAAAACTATACTGGCCCAGATTAGTATCTGTGATATCTGACCAGCCTGATTCTACCTTGCTCACCTTCACGACCGGATTCCTATGATCATACCTTAATGTATAAGGTAACTGTTCTGGTTTCACCTTCTTGATTTTCAGTGCTATCTTTGACGTTCCAGCCGGTTGATTCCTTTGAGCAGCCTGTCCTGACGTTCCTGACATCTCTCAAATCTCCTACAAGCAAACCTCTAATTAGACCTTCAAATAAATCATTACAAAACATGTTTTAAAAACATACCTGTTACATATACATCAGAGTCAGAACAAAAATGGCGGACTCGGAGCAAAAACCGATATAGGAACTTCACCTAGTAACAAACAGGCTCGGAGTCATAGTCGGGGAAGTTATCGGAACCGGGATCAGAATGAAAAAAGGATTTGGTTTTTCTTCGAACTCTCTTCTTTTCATATTCTATTTCCATTCCGTCTCCGCCTTCGATTTAGTTATCATTACTTCGACAAAATACTTCCCACTACATGCGGAGCCGGACACGGGATGAAAACGGAACTGATAACCTTTACAAACAAAATTCTTAAGTTCAAGATCAGTTCCGATCCCGCCTCCGCTAATTATCACATACTTCAAGAAAACCTTTTAGAACTCAGAATCAAAAACGAGATAACCATGGAATTGATAACTTTGGTAAAAACAAAACTCTTATGCCCATACCCATTCTAACCCCGGCTCCGCCTATGCTAATCATGACATCATAACTTCATGATTAATCCTAAGTCGCCATAAAATGGAAAAGGAGCTTAAAAACTCTACCCTCATATGACCGTGGGGAACAATTGTATTTTAGAGCCCTTTATTTAAATCTTATTTAAAGTAATTGCAGAGACCGACGAAACCCTAATCTAACAAACTTAATAAAACTAGGGCACGGGTTTTAAAACCTTGCCATTCTACCAAACAACGAAACCCTAAATTAAACAATAAATCTAATCTACCTTAACTCACTGTAAAATCTCTAACCTACCTCACTATAAATTCTTAATCTAACTCGCACCATAAGAAACCTTTAATCTAGTCTAAATCTACTACAAATCGAAAATGACACACGCCATCACGATTAAGACGTGAAAGTGACAATGGCCAAAAATAGAAAGAAAATGACACTATAAAACAAGACAACAAAGATTAAAGCAAAACAAAACAAGTCAAAGCAATACAAAACAAGTCGAAACAAGAACCTGCTCATTCAATCACATCGATGATCATAAAATTGCTTTAAAACACAATGATTGAACACGCGAACAGATGCAAAGCAAAACACAACCAGGAAATAAACAACAAACAACAAAGATAAAAGACCTACCTCAAACGCAAACAAAGCCACGCTAACTTTCTGAATCAATTCGTACACAATATCCCTTCTCTATCTCGATCAATTTGCTCAAACAAACTCTGCTATTGCTCTTCGCGCTCTCAGACTTGTAATAATCACAACAATGATCGGCTTTAACCCTTAATAAAGAAAAATATGTGAATTTCTACCTACATCGGCAACCACCATTAATGCATTAAAACACAGTAAAGGCAGAGTCGAAACTATAAGAGAACAAACACTGGTCTGTAGTGCAACTTCAGTAAAAAATTCAACAACAAAAATTGGCAGGGTCGGAACCAAAATGGAAATAGGATCTTAAAATCATAAAATTTCCAAACCTTATCCCCATTCCGACTCCGCGTCCAAAAACTAAAAACAAAACAAAAACAAAAAACCAAAAGTTAAGTAAAAGACCAACCTAATAAAACAAAACACAAAAACCGAGACAAACAAATACTAAAAAGGGAGCAGACGCGGGATCGGAATTGAATTTGATTTTGCAAATTTTGATAACAACCATCCCAATTCCCACTCCGGCTTCGCTTCCACCAAAGAGCAAAAACAAAGGCAAAGGAAAGACTGTCAGGATAGAACCAAAAAAAACAAGCCTCGAAAGAACTTTCAGAACTCGATTTATCTCCTGTTCCGACTCCGATAGAGAAATCAAAGAAAAACAAAGTATTGGCAAAACTAGACTCCAAACTTTGTTCCAAAAACAACTAAGTACAAAAAACACAAAGGGGGACCCATTTTGACCAAGGAAAAAGATGGGGTGGTTATGCAAGGCATAACACATATGTCTGCAGTCCATTTGTGGCTTAAGAGAAATTAGTTAATAGTGGATTTGTTAAATCTTTTATGCTTTAAACCTTTTTGAAAAGGCACGTCCTTTTGCAAACTGATGTATAAGTATCCGTTGTTGGATAAATGTAAAGGTTTAGAAGATAGAATTAGAATAGGATAGACTTCTATAAGAATTAAATTTTTAGAAATGATGACATTCAAGGAGACTATGTTGCATGTATGAAATTTGAAGGAGATAATGAAAGACTGTTGATTTAGTGGCTTCATTCTGGTATCAATTGTTTTTTGGATTCTTGCGATTATTTGATTGTCTCCAATCTGATGTTTCTTGGTTGTTTAAATTGAAGTATCAAGTATATATTCGATTTATCAGTACACATTTGTTGTTTCTGTGTGATTTGGTTTATTGGATTCTTTACAGAAGAATTAAAATTCCTTTCAATAAATTACAATAATCTAGGAATGCCATTTGGATCAATAAGAAGAATCAGATAATTAGATTTGATATTCTGCCTCAAGTAGGGTTTATTAATTACACTCTTGCATGTTTATACCAATTGTAAACTCATAGTTATATAACAAACAATTAGAGGACCTACTAGATAGAAACCATTCATTAAAGGCTTTCATTTGACTCTGTTTTACCCAATATGACACTAGTCTCCCTTATTTACATTACATTAGTTTTATTCATTTCATTTAACATCTCTTAATTGAACATATTAATTCATACCTTGATATTGCATATACAATTTATACCAAAGTAGGATCATATCTTTCCACTATTAAATTGCCATTTGTGGATAGTTAGATCAAGTATTAAACATAAATTGAACATATTAATTTAGTATAAGAGTCAACCAATCATAAGGAAAACATAATATGATTATGAATTTTCTCAAATCTTGTGGTTGTAGATGCCCTTTTGAAATCTATGCAAAATGTGGGAGGATAGACAAAGCTCATGAACTATTTGACACAATGCCTCGAATAATTGTAATCTCATGGAATACACTCTAATTAGAAAAGTCTCATCACTACCCTCATAACAATCTATCAATTTGTTTTAGTGTCTATTGTGTTATACCCAATTTGGGACATGGGATATAACAAAATAGACACTAAAATAAATTGAGAGATTACAATTCTTTGAGACATTTTGTCAAATAGTTCACAGGATTTTTCTATCCTTCCACATTCTATATAAATTTTAAAAGGGCATCTACAACCACAACATTTGAAAAAATCCATCTTCATATTATGCTTTGATGGATGTCTATACCTTGTTCCAAATCTCCCTTATTAAGGAAACCAATAAGGATTTTGGTGAAGGTTGTGGAATTTTTCTTTGCATCTACCAATTACATTTGTTTGAAAGTTTCTAAAACCTTTTCAACAAATCCATTATGTGTATATTCTAAAATCATTATAGTACACAATTTCACATTTATTTGGCTTTGCATCTACCAATTGTATTTTCTTGAATTTCCCTACAATATTTTCAATGTAGATCTCTTTTGTGGATATCTTATAGTCCTTGTAGTCCACATCACTTTGTTTTTTGAAGAAACTATTACCATATATTTCTTATTTATGTTCTTATTTTGCATACATTTTTAGAAGTTTGATATTACAATTAATAATATTAATTTTGGCAAGACATTAAAAGATTTTGTTGATTTTAAATATATATGCATCCCAATGTAAAAATGCCAACAATGGAAGCAATGATTGTAACACATAATTTTTTATGTAGTATCCAATTCAAAGGATAATGTTACAATTTAGGGTTATGATTGGGTATTTAATTAGGGTTAGGATTTAGTGTTCGGGTTAGTGTTAGGTTTAGAGTTAGGGTTAGGGTTAGGAAAAATAATGTTAGGATTAGGGTTAGATTAGGGTTTATGTTTTATGGTTAGGGTTAGATTTAGAGTTTTGGTTATGGTTGGGATTAGATATGAAATTAGGGTTAGGGTTTAGGATTACAATTAGGGATTATAGTATTAGGGTTATATCTAGAATTAAGTTTTAGGGTTATTGTAATTATGATTAAGGGTTGTTTTTATATTTGGCTTAGAGTTGGGGTTAGGATTAGGGCCAGGGATAGGGCTAGGGTTAAGTTTAGGGATAGGTTTAGGGTTATTAGAGTGAATGCAACCAATTAATAAAATAAAAAATATTTAGGGTTAGGTAATTAGGGTTAGGGTTTGGGTTAGAGTTTTGGTTGTGGTTAGGGTTATAAAGATAGGATAAAGGTGAGGGTTAGGGTCAAGGTTAAGGTTTCAAGAAAAAAGGTTAGGTTATGATTTGGATTACCCTAAACTCTAACCATAACCATAAACCTAATCCGAAACCTAACCCTAATTGTAGTGTTTGAGGCTAGGATCAAACACTATATAACCTAACCCTATATAACCTAACACATAACCTAGCACTAGAAAAAATTCTTCTCCCAAACAATCTCCTCTACTTCTATTCATGCCTACTAGAGTTGCAACATTCAACTTTGGTGCTTCAACCATTCATTCAAAGCTAAGAATTTGAAAGCAGTGTTCATTTGTAATATAATTAATCATTTAACAATATTATAATTATTATTAATCTAATACAATATTAATATTATTAATAATATACCAATAATATTAATAATCTAATATTATTACTATTAATCTATAGATTATATATAATCTTAATACATCAAATATATCAAATATATCATTATAATTCATATAATGTAATATAATACTGTTATATAATATATTAATATTATAACATTACTATTAATCAAAGTGCTTTAATATTTATGTCGAGTTTTAGTACATTATATGATAGGTTACTAAAGTGGCTCCGAGATGCACATGCTCAAAATCGACGGTGATGTTATAATCTTGATGAAAAGTTGCTTGACGGTTATGTTCAATTCTGGTGACTACTATGAATGAACATGATTGCTGATGGTGGAGATCAACAGCTTCCCACCCTTGCGTGATACAAAGATGCAAGGTGTTTATTGATTGTGATATCATGGGAGAGCACCACATGTCTTTCCTTGGCGATGCATAATGTGGTGGGCCCTTGGTGTTGAGATGGAGATTACATTAGCCTTTTGAAGGCAGTCATTTGATAACTTCTCAAACACAAGAAGATGCGATTTTGGCCCTATTAGGAGAAGAATAAAGAACAATGGAAAAGATTTAAAAGTTGATTCTCAACATGAGAATGTATTATACTCATGAGGTAATAATAATTAAAAAATAAAAATGAATGTTATTATTGTAAAAAAAAGGATCACATAGTGTGGACTTGTATAACTAGAGCCAATGATGTTCTTGAGGGAGAACTTAAAGAAACATAAAATGATGTTAGCTTAGACTATATATATTTGTTTGTTTCAATCAACATGTTTTATTGTGAGGAATGTAAAACTTAATGGAGGGTGTTGGAAAATTAAGATTAACATTAATAAATTCACCTTACTAACTTATTAAAGGTGCTACTTTTCGTAACTCTATAGCCCAACTATTCAATGGTCATTTTTCTAATGAATCCTTTCTCACTCTCTTGGAGGACAAACGTGACATTATTTAGGATATTCAATGCCTAGATATTTTCTGGAAAGCTTTAAGGTCAAATATATAGTGGCATAAAACTCAATGTTATAGGAAATCATTCTTAGCCAAGCCCAATTTTTTCAATTCCTATGGATAGAAGGGGGTTGATCATAAGGAAGTGTTGAGATTCCTAAGCATCTCTTTTACCTTTTAGGTTTCTCCTTCCTCTTTAAGGAAACATATCATTTCTAGAGTTGAGAAAAATTATCATATTAAATTATGAAGCCCCTTTCTTTGGCAAGGAGATTCCATGTGTGTTCAAAAATTCTTGTTGCACACATTTCCATTACTCATGTTGCTAAGAACCTTGCAAATCCTCATATTTGAAGATTGAAAAAATCCAAAGGTATATTTTATGGCCTCCCTTTAACCAAGGAAAATGGTTTCACAAAGTATCCTAGGAGTTTTATTATTTCCCTCATGACTATAATAGGCTTGGCTTACTTTATATTCACTACTCTAAATGGCGCCATAATAGGCTTTGCTTGCTTTATATTCACTACTCTAAATGGCGCCATAATTTTTTTAAATTTAATTAACATACTCTAAAACCTAACTAAAGCAGGTTGTAGCTCGTCAAATTGGACAAGTGAAAGGTCAATACCAGTGTTGAGGAAGACTTTGGAGGAGTGAAAACAAGGTCAATACCAGCATCGAGGACTATCTTGAGGGCACTTAGGGAAAATCAACGACCAAGGGACAATGAGTATTGTAAGTTTCGAACCCCCATTCTCTTTAACCTACAATTTTCATGCCTAGTTTCCAAAGATCTTCTCGTACATCGGCCCCCCCATTCTTGTAAAATGGTATAAGATAAGAAAATAAAAATAAAATATCTTAGTCTTTCACATTTTTATAGTGATTACTAGAGGCACATAAACCAATTCTTCATAATAGAAGAATTTGATCATACTTTTCCAATGATGGCATTATGAGAAAACCTTAGGTTAAATGAATAATTCCTAGCTAAGTTCTTGAAATCATGTCCAACCGTATAAGAGAAGACTGCTGCTATGTGTACTTGGATAACATGGAGAAAGGCTCTTTGGGATCTTTCATCAATCTATGTATTGTTAAATTTTAACACCTAAAAGTGAGAATGAAGAATCTTTCCTAGAATGGTGGCCAATTATGCTTCTCAACACCTAGATTACAAAATCCTTTTCAATATCATTGCCATCAAAATTAAACCTATTGCTTGAGATATAGTCATAGAGGTAAACAAATTGGCTTTCTTGATAGTAGATACATTCTAGACTATTCAATCCTTGCATCGGAGATTGTTGAATGGGCCCAAAAAACTACTCATGATGCCCTTACTATTAAGTTAAAAGTTTGACAAGGCATATGATTGCATCAAACGTTCCTTCATTTATAAAAGGCTCAAATGGATTTATTTTCAACCCAAAATTATTATCACACATTCAAAATTACAAAATACCAGTTAATGAAGAACCTTCATTTGAAGGTGATGTCATCATGACCTTTGAATGAAGAACCTTCATTCAAAAATGATGCCATGTCAAGACTTTCAAATGAAGGTATTTTTTATTTTAAATATTTCATGTCCAAAATGCTTTATAAAAGGAACCTTGGCATGAAGGACCTTCAAATGAAGACCTTAATTCAAAACAATGAGACATAAGTCATTTTAATACCCACTCCAAAAAGGTAACCGAATATATCTCACCCAAGGTTTTACATGGAACATTAGGATTTATATGAAAGCCAAGGTAAAACCCAACCTTAGGTTCCTCCCAAACAATGTAACAAGCCAAGACAAGGGAAAAACATAAATGGAATTTAAAGAACAAGATTTGAAACTCCATCAAATCCACCATGATGCACACCAATCCACTGAGTTACAGTTCCAAGGCAGTGGGTGGATTGGTGGATGTCATTTCTATTTGGCCCTCAAACCCTTACATAGGCACAACAGGGCAGTCCCTATATTTGATTGTTTAATCCCACAAAACAGTGATTGAGAACTTCAAAACAAATGAAAATGAAAGGGAACACATATATTTATCTACACCAATGATCTTGGAGCATTTCAAGCTTGTATGGATCCATACAACACAAAAGAACTTCAGAAAAATTGTAAAAACACATAAAATTGCTTCAAGAACGTGGTATCTGATATGAAATTTTGGTATCAACACCTCCAACAATTGCAATGGTATGGGAATACAATATGATAGAAGTGGGATAAAAAATGCATCATTTGAAGCATCAAACCAATATGCAAAGATGAAAGAAAGTGCTAACCCCTTAAACTGAAAAAGTTTCTTTTAACTTTAAGTTTGTTGGGTAGCCAATTCTTTTAAGTTATCAAATCCTACCATCATACATAATCAAAATGTTGTTGTTTCAAATGAGTATAAGCACTAACTTTCACATTTGAAGATGTTGAAACATATCACTACCACATTGATGCTACCACTCATCCTACCTTAAAACATATCAAAAGTCTCCTAGCAATTAGACATAGGAAGATTTAAGATGACTTAAACATTTTTTATTACCAAAGCATAAAATTATGATGACTTTACCAGGCCTAGTACACACTCCCTCCCTACTAACCACTTAGACATATGGAAATTAAATGTAAATTTGCTACTATTTTTAGTCATGTAGGTGTCCAATAAACCACTTGGTGGTGTTTCCCTTCAAGTTTATTTACTTGAATGAAGAGAAAAAGTCCTTTGATTACAAGTAGAGAATACATTTGACACCTTGGTTATGTAACTAGTGGACCATAGTCACATTTAACACTTGTTACAAAGTTTGGGAGTTAAAACATTAAGTAGATTTGATTTGTGATGGACACTTTTGGACGGAACTTGCAATCTATCAAGACTTGATTACCTTATAACCTATCAAATTCTAGTGATGAAATAATAGATTAATCATAATGTCACTTTCGGATCACATCACCATGAAAGAACTTCATCCAACATCCTTATGAGTGTAGGTACAATCGAATAGGCATTTGTCAGATTTGTCTTCCTCGAGCGAGGGAAATTCAGGAAGAGAAGAGGAAAGCGAGACATGTAGTAGGTCTAAAAGAGGGAGATCAACGAGAGGATATAGCGTATAGCACCATCGTCATTAAATGGTTTGGGCCTATTTTGCATGGAAAGCATAAAGTTTTGTTATGACAAAGTTACTGAGTTGATGGAGTATGTTGGACCCTATTACAATTACAAAGATTGGATGTAGCTAGTTCGATATACATGAAGTATGCATAGGTATGCACTATCAGCAAATTATATACAACTAAAAGATAAGGATCAAAATAAAGAAGTGGCTAGGTACATTGACGGGAGGCCAAAAGCATCAGGGAATATTGCAAGGTTTATAAATAGTACACGACCTGGGTCAACAAATAAGCAACCCAATTGTATATTCGAGGTGCGAGAGGGAAACTGTGTATTCGTATGTGTGATAAAATCAATAACTGCAGGGGAAGAGTTGCTAATCGATTACAATTTGAATCACTTAGATACAAACACAATTACTATGGGAGTGGTATGTACTATATACCATTTTACCCAACCTCCAACTAATGACTCCAATATACCATTTTATTATTATGTTTTTTTTCTTAAGTTTATTGGTTTCATTTCGGTAATATTTTTTATATTTAATTTTTGTCACAGTGGGACATTGATCATATGAGGAAGGCTCCGGCCTAGAGCGCAGATCACGATCCATCTTCAGGCACTTCTATCCGACAGGTTTACCTCATTGTAATTGTACAAATTAGATACGAGCAAAATTTTTTATTGTTATGTTTTCTTCATGAGTTTATTGGGTTAATTTTGATAATGTTTTTAATATTCTTGTTGCAGTTGGCTGATCGAGGAAAGGCACTAGTAGTATAGGAGAGCATCCATATGGAGGTGCAGTCACTATTATGCGATGATGACATCACATTTTCCACAAACCTTGTGGATATGATGAGGAAGGCCCAAAAAAAATGCAATCAAGAAATCCTTCAGTTGGTATTCATAGTGCCTCAAACAGATGAGATGAGAGAAAGGGTTAAAATATTGTCTGAGAGAGCACATAACTTGGAAGTAAGTTGTCATGAGATCTTTAATTATAACATAAGTTCATTCATGGTTTTATATTTTGTACTCTTTAATATCATGAACTAAAATATGTGTTGTTTTTACAGGATTATTTGCATCCTCATCATGCTGCTGGCCGTGATCAAGGTACTGCAAGTGTTTCCCAAGAAGTAGGGGACGGTACAAGTGTCAATCCTGATCTTCCTGTGCATACAACATATCATCTGACCCTATCATCTGTGCCTATATTGTCATTTGAAATGTCAGAAACACATACCATGCAGGCATTCGGTAGTCCACCCTCTGGCAGCGAACACATGCCACTACATGTGTCAGTACCTGTGGATGTGGAGGCTACTACTACTGGTGATGTTTTAGCAACATTTCCTGGATCTTCCCATATTACTAGTACGAGAACATTGCCGGTCACATTTCTGGTGACCGAGGATTTCCTTCCCATAAAGATAGAGAAGGTCCCAGGTACTTTAAAATGTTTTAATTATTATTATTATTTTTAAAGTAAGTGCTAACAGTGGGGATAGCGCCCTATTATATTGATTTACAAAATGGCAATATTTGCCTACATTATAATTTCCTGTTTATAGCTACTATATATTTGACTATATTCTTATCATGCTTTATGCTACTACATAGCTATATACTACTCCCAGTGCGTACCCCATCTTTACTGCATGTTTCATTCTCCTTTTGTTGAACCAATCCTCATTTTGAACAAACCTTGCAAAGGCATTCATGTCATTGTTGATTATGCCCACCTGATATACATCCCATGCATTGCCTAGGAAGCAGCTCATTGCCTTGGTCTGGTGCTGCGAGCTACTAGTGCATTCCTCCCCAGCTTCAACATCCACTTCTTTCTCATCTCCCCCTACCCCATTTTCTCCAAAGATGTATTTTAGGGAGCTCACCATACCTTCCGCAGCAAGTTCCAAGATAGCATTTACCACCACTTCAATGTTGATCAGCATAACAAAACCCACAAGCTTCTCCACCAGTAGTTCTTTGGCACCCAAAACATCTATTAATAGGCTTAGGACTACCTCATAGATTTTTCCATCGCACTAGTGGTTCCCCTCCTTCAAGATCTCCTGGGTTATTTTCTCTATTGCTTCGATCACTTGCATGGAACCGACTAAGAAAATTATTTTGCACTGGGCTCTCAATGTCTGGTTTGAGCAGATACAGTGCACACTGAACTTATACACCATTGTCCTTCTAAAGTTTGATTCTGGAGCAGTGCCTTAACACCTTTTATCCCTTGTCTTCCAATAAATGCTTGCACTTGTCCCGTGAGTCTAGCACAACTTCCTAATGCTTTGGCTAAATGTTGCTTGAGTCTTATCTATTATCCCATCCGATTGTCCCAGTTCACTGATTTTTAGAGATTTTGGAGATCTTTCATCTGCCCAAACTGTCGATGATTAGAAGTGTTGGCAGTTCTGACCACTGCTCCATGCAGTTGTCAACTTTTATTACCTTTCCTTGATTTACTCCACAGTTTTCCAGGAGGCCCCCAGCCTTGTTAGCTTCCCTATAGACATGTGATAGGGTATATTCATTTAACTTCTGAAGAAGGGATTTGATTTCTCCTATCCAATTGTCTAGTTTCTAGTCTGGTGTTTTCCTTGATGTGATTGCCTGAATGTAGATTTGAGAATCACCTTCCATTTCTATCGAATCAAATCCTTTCTTTATATAGACTTCCAATCCCAATGCGAGTGCCTCCATTTCTGCTATATTATTCGTGCACGTATCTAAGTTTTTGGAAGTAGCCCAAACACCTTGCCCTTCTGATTTTCTAATTATACATCTTGCTCCTGCAGGAAATGATGTTTTTTATAAACATCTAAGTGATATTTCATTGGAGCTCTTCGGGCCCACCATACGTACACGATGGAATGCCCAAAATCAAGATTTAAAAGATGAGCTCATTAACCGTTTAGTTGTGTTGTTCGGTGATAAAACATTCAACCGAACCAAGGTCCTTAAGAAAGCTGGTACCTATCTAAAGTATGTGAGGGACCAATATAGGTTACATTTAGAGAAGAACAAAAAGTACGAGCATTCCCCCATGATTCCAGAAAGGGAGTGAAAGGACTTGGTGTCGGATGGAAAGGAGAAGGCTGAAAAGAAGAAAGGAAAGATACCACCAGGCCAAGGAAGGTATGTGATACTATCAACAATTTCATTATACACTGATTAATCTTTCTTTTTACATAATCTAACGTATTTCAAATTTTTCATAGGCTACTCGACACATCGAAGGCAACAAAGGCAAGACTAGAAAAACACGGGCATCACAAACTTGGCTCTGGTGGTTATATGAAAGTAGTCACATGATTTGTAAGTATCAATAAATGAAATATTGCATCCAAATAATAAATTGCAAATAATTTTGGTTTTATCACACCATAGAAGGAAAATTCATGATCGCATGCAAAAATGTAGGGCTTTAATTTCAACAGAGTGCCCACAGAAGAGGACCTGAAGATTGCCTTCGACCAAGGCTATGGAGCCCTATCTAAATAGCTAAGAGTCTTGACTGGGCAAACACAATCCTCCACTGCATCCAACACGTAGGTAAATAAACTCAATAAAGTTTATTTCAAATTGAATACTTGTGCAATCTGTTCAATATTAATTTCCACCATAATAATGTGCCTATTTGTTTTACACAGATAAGCAATGGTCATCCTGCACATGACATTGGAATGCAACCTGGTGAGGGTGGAGCACAACCTAATGATGAAATCCATGGTGTGCATCTCGGTACTGGATGTATTCATGTGCTATACAAAACACAGTATGGATTAATACAATTAAACATCTTTAATTGCATTTGGTGTATTAATCAATGTAACCTTTCGTGTTTCAACTTTAGAGCATGTAGAGCGTGATCAACATGTTGAGCATGATCAAGCTAGATAAGATCAGGAACATGATGTGGCTCCATCAGGTAAAGAGGACCACTCTAATGTTCTTTTAAACATATTTAATTGCAATTGGTGTATTAATTAATGTAATCTTTCATGTTTCAGCTCCAGATCAGGATTTAGAGGGTGTTCAACATGTTGAGCATGAGGCCATAAGACAATATCAAGAACATGATGTGGCCCAATCAGGTAAAAAGCACCACTCTGATGTTCTTTTAATTAATGAAATATGTGTAACAATAATAATAAAACATATCAATTTAACATTTCTTTGCTATTGCAGCAGACCCCCCCTTGCAACCGTGTCCACATTGTGAGTACACGACTAGGCATACATTAAGATCACGATTAGAGCTCAGAACAACTCAAGGGGGGATAGATGATTTTGAAAACAATACTCCACTTCAGCTTTTTTTAGCTGCAAAAAAGAAACAAAAAAAGAAGTGATTGTAATCATATTATGACAGCCATATTTTTGATAATATGTAAAAACTAAAAAAATGAAATATGTTAATGAATAAATGTGAATATGTTAATGAATAAATGCTATATGTTAATGAATGAATGTGATATGTTATTAATGGATAAATGAATGAATGAATGTGAATATGTTAATGAATGAATTTTATATGCTATTAATGCAGGATGAATGAATGAATGTTATATGTTATTAATGGATGAATGAATGATTAATGTTATATGATCAAGTATGGGGAATTGAGAGTGATGTGAGGGGGAGGGGGTGGGGGAGAGCCAAATGAGCTTCCACCTTCACATGGTTGGCCTTGTTAAGTAGAGAATATTAAACTATTCTCAAAACAAAGAGAAGCTCAATAAGGTAAGTAATGCACTTTTCAATATAAGAAATGCATCGTTTGAAGCATCAAACCAATCTGCAAAGATGAAAGAAAGTGCTAAATTTTCACTATGAACATTGTGTTGTGTGTGGATTTGGTTTCAAAGCTCTGTTGATGGAGATGGCTTGTATGATAGCCAAGAAAATAGTTATCATTATTTCTGCTACAAACAGGCTTGATATCAGCAATCCTGGATTGTTAAGGCCTGGCTGACTTGACTACTTTTATATATTGCCCAGAGTCACCCCGATAAGTAATTCGATCCATTTGTATCTTCATCGACAAGAGATCATGTATCGCTAGGATATTCTATAGTTTCCCCGACGTGGTGAGTCTCCCTGATGATTATTCTTTCGATCTCAATTATGTCACCAAGATTCCTACCGATGTAATCTTATCAGCATCACATAGCTGGTCGGGTAGACATTAAGAACTTACTCCAATGGTATATGTCTTGCCGATATGCTTCCCTCGTGCTTTGTCGATGAGACAAGATGTGTATCTCACCGATGAAACGTCATCGCTGAGACCAAAATCCAGTCCTCTCGATATATCTTCTCAAGTAATTTTGATCACTGTAATAGTCTTGATCTTTCACCAATATGCCTACATTTCAAAGAATAGTTTTTTTTAAAAAATATTTGCAATGTTTTGTCGAATTTGTGATGAACCGCAAAAAGCGTCTAACGAATTTGCAATGTATCCGACGAATTTTTTCCGTAATGACTTGCCTATTTTGTCGCATGTTCGATGAACTTCTGTCACTATTTCAATCTAAATTATGTCGCCAAGACTCCTGCCAATGTATTCTTAATGGTGTCACATAGCTGGTCAAGTAGACATTCAGAACTTACTCTAATGATATATGTCTTGCCGATATGCTTCCCTCGTGCTTCGTCGATGAGACAATATGTGTATCTCGCCAATGAAACTTCATCCCTGAGACCAAAATCCAGTCCTCCCGATATATCTTCTCAGGCAATTTTGATCGCTATAACAGTCTTGATCTCTCAATGATATTGGCAATACGTCGAACTTTTGTCGTAATGGTGACGAACTTATGTTGTTAATCTGACGGTTTGGCAAAGGTATGCCTCCCGTGCTCTGGGTACTATTCATCGCACGATCGACGAAGTGGGTGTCGCGGTTTCGATGAGCTTGCATCGTGAGGTTGACGTTTTATAGCCCATTGGGATATAGACGAAAATTGAGTGACGGCACTGATTTCTATGTTTCGTCGGTCGGCTGACAATGTATCGTCAAGATTCCAACGAACGGCCATCAGAAATTGGGGTCAAATCCTGTAGTGAAAATTTCTTCTTCCTCCTTCAGTAAATATTCTTCCTCTCTAAAATCTTCCACCTCTTCCTTTCTGTCTCTTCTCATGTCTTTTATCCAGATTCTCTTCTAGTTTTAGGGCACACTGATATGCCTTTTCCACACTCAACAATTGAATCAAACTGATCTCATCTTGAATAGAAAACCTCAAATGATTCACATATCTAGCTACTTGTTCAATCTCATCTTTTGAATGTCTAGATCGGATATTCAACTTGTAGAATTCCCCAGTATACTCTGTCACACTTGAAACTTTTCTGCTTCAGATTCTTCAATTTCTTGAACAAACTAATCTGATAATCTGTAGGCATAAACTTTGTCTTTAACTTATGCACCATCTGATCCCATGGTCTTATCTTCTCCTTCCCTTTTCTTTATCTATTTGTCTACAAATGTTCCCACCAAAGGGATGCATGTCCTATCAACTTTGTACAAAAAAATTTCACCTTCTTATCTTCTGAAGTACCCTCAAAATCAAAGTACTTTTCCATTTCTATTATCCAATCTAGTAATTCATCTGAATATAACTTACCATTATAATCCGGTGGATTGAAATGTGGCTTGGTGTTCACTCTTGTTAGGGCTCTTATGAACCTTTATTCTCCTTGATCAAGGCCAGGTTGTTCCTCTCTTGCAACTTCTTCTTATTCTTCTACTTCTTAATCACTTACATCATCAACTGGTTGACCTCTTCTCTGGGCCATTTCAACCGCTTCCAATCTTGTAGCAATTCCTCTCAACATCTCCATTATAGTAGGGTCTGCATTTTCACACACTCCATTTCCTCTAACATTTATTCTTCCTGCCAGCTCTATACAAGTCCTCTACAATTGTAGGTTGGATCCTCAATCCGCCACCCTACAACAAATCTTCAATAGGACCGTGCAACTTCTGATGATCTCAGAAGGAACAAATCTCACTCTCATACCAGTTTTGTGCAGTCATGGTAGGAGGGCCCTCAAAGAGAACAATTTGTACCATGCAACGAGAGTAACAAAATAGAAGCAACATAATTTATGGAGGAAAATGCAGATGCAAACATTTTATTATTATAAATCTTGATTACAATTAGTTAGCCACATTCGGGCTTACGGATTCGGCGCATAGGCCTGATACAACATGCATGCTCATATATGCGAGAAATAATTCTATAGATCAAATTCTATATGCATATTAATCTACTTGATCATACTTCCCCCACCATCCTATTGATCTATTACAAACTTTATATCACATATGTGGGTTGAGAAACATCCGCGTTGGCCAAAGATCAATACAATCTCCAATGAAGAAAAATATAACGTGTGCAAGAACAAGTTGGCCTTAAATCCAAAATTCATCCACAGTAGATGCACATGATGAAGTGTGGACCTAAATTTAAGGTCGAGGACACTCCATGGAACAAAAATAAACACACTGTGAGGATTCGTAGGTGATGAGCGAGATTCACAATCGATCCAACTAGCCGTTAAGGTTTGAAATTATTTCGGGGCCAATTCCAAAAACTGTCACTTAATCTGAAAGTGATAAATTGCCAGAAAAAGATCCAATTGAGTTGAAAATTTAGAATAAGGTAAATGAACATGCCTCAATGAAATCCTAGGTACATGTGATCTGAAGAGTAAACATGAAGAAATACTGGATATACCAACTATAACAAGAAGAAGAACAAATCTAAATAGAAATATTTTTGGTTGATGCAAGATTGCCAAGAACCAAGGATGCTCTCGCATCACCCAAGGAAGGAGCACATGGAATATTTCCCCAACAGGGCCACATAGCCAGACTGGAATAGAGGAAAAAACCCCACAGAGGCTCCAAGAAAAAAGATGAAATAGTAAAGACCCACTTGGAAGCCACAAACATGCCAAAATAGGAAGCACCAAGACAAGAAAAATTCACAAATGGAAAAAGAGAGAATAAGGGGACAATAGAGCCCACCACAGGGGAGAGCTAGATCCACAACCCCTGCCCAGAGTGCCAACCCCAGTGAACTCCCTCAAACACTAGCATGTTGCAAGAGAAACAAACCTCCCGCAGCCTTCAGGACTTGAAGAACCAGTCACTAGGCATCCCGACCATGACAAGAAGAAGATCTTCCAAAAAAACCAGGGTTCCACTAGGGCCATCATCATAGTATTCCTTCCCTTCACTCTCTGAAGCACCTTCTCTTGCATTCAAACTCTGGTTCTCGCCTCTCATGCTCATCGTGACAACTCTAAAGTTACCCCCTTATGTTGTTAAGATACCTTTAACGAGTTTTTTGATCCCTAAATTCACCTAAGTGGGTGGCAGTCAACCATGAAAATGTATGGGGAAAAGAACCCTAGAAAGGGTTGTGTAGCCATTCATTTAGTTTTTAAATAAAATAATAGAGGCATGGTATGAATTAGAGTAGAGAAATATGTTTGGCATATGTTAGTGTTATTGGTTTATGATTGTGACTGAGGTAGAGTCTGTTGGCATATGGCTTCTGGAGATTGTTGTCATATGGATTTTGGAGATTGTAGGCATCTGGTGTTGTCATTGATGGCAACCTAAGTCATTGATCTGGTCCATATTTCGGTATTTATGCATACCGGGAGACATAATGAAGAACAGGTATCCGACTTAAGATGAACCCATTTACATTATTAACTTATCATTTTAAGTTGTGGATCTCATAGAAAGGTATTTTGATGTTTGTACTATCTCATCCATGAATAATCTAGGTGCGCATTCACTGGTATATGAATTAGGAGATCCGGTATCAATTTCCTATTTATCAGTGCTAGAAGGCCGACTTGGTGGATATAGCCATTGTAGATGTTTAAGGAGTAACTGTTTAAATGTTTTTGTATTCAAACATGTTTATTTAGGTCCTCACTATGCTATGGCCAACTTTGGATGGTGTGCATTGAAAATAATTTATGGATTCAACCGACCATTGAAAAGTATTTTATGTTTTATTAAAGCCGACATATGGATGATTGAATCTCTTATTGCAGATATATATAAGTTTTCGATTATTTCATTTTCATATGAACGTGATATGGATGTGAAGTGTATTGGTGTATGATGTGAAAATTAGAAGGATAGTGGAGTGATTTTTCCCATGCATATAAGATTTGTGATGTGAATTATAGTAGTGCAGAGCAGAAGAGCAGAATCAAACAAGAGGTCAAGAAATCGACAAATGTGCTTAATCGAAACTGTAACTAGGCATGAGTAGATGCTATTCCTTTAGTTCAATCCTTTAGATGGATTTATTCTAAATAATCTATAAGGTAGTGAGCCTTCCCATTTTGAGCAGTGAGCTCTAAGCAGTGTGCCTGAATGCAAGTGCATTCCCATTTTGTAAAACTTATATTTGAGTACTCAAATTATGGATTGACGTCCATCGTGGTTTTTCACCTAATAGGTTTTCCATGTAAAAATACTTGTGTTATGGATTTTTGAATGATTTATTTGTGTGTTTGCATCATTCCTTTTGTTTAATGTTGAAATGGTTTAAATATCAAATTGATATTGTTGAAGATTGCAAAACACTTATTCACCCCCCTCTCAGTGTTCCCAGATTCCCACAATTGGTATCACAGCTTAGTTCCTCAGAAGGAGTTTAGCAGCTTGATGTGGATCTTGGAATGTAATGGGCTCTGGTAGTCTTCAACAATAGCTTGTGGTGGCACTTGATGATCTTGATTAGTCCAAAGCATAAGTCTGGGAATTGAAAGAAAATCTTAAGGATGCTGAGAAATTTATTTAGACATTGAAGGATTAGATTGTTAAATCCAAGGAAAAGAGAAAGGATCTTTGTGATCAGATTAAGTAGAAAGAGGACAAAATCATGGATGATGCTCACTTGAATCAAACCTTGAAGGAAATAACTAAAGAATGTGAAAATATTGCCAGAGACAATGCTACCCTAAAACTTGAGATGGAATCTATGGTGATGAAGCTGAATAAGGAGATTGAAGGATGAAATAAGAATGAGGAGAACCTTGCTCAATTATTAAAAGAAAAATATGATGAATACATAAGAATAAATGAAGAATTCATTCAGCTAGAGATTGAACTGCAACAATCCAAAAACAATGAAGAAGAGCTTGAAAAATAGATTTTTATTCTCAGGGATGAACTTACTACTACAAATGAATAGAAGGAGAAGTTTAAGATTAGCTTAGTTAAGATTGATGAGATGAATCAAGGACAAAAGAATGGAAATGACAAGTGAGGCCTTGGATATGAGAAAGGAGAATGTTTCAGATCTGGACAAAGGAATTTCAGGTGGGGAAATCTGATGAACAAAGAAAAAAGGCATTCAATAAGACAACCTAACAATCAAAAGTTTAATGGATATTGTTTTTCTTGCAATAAATTTGATCATATGAAAAATCAATGTAGAAGTAAAATGAAATTGATTGATCCATCATTCTCTGGTCAATGTTTCAATTGCAACAAGTTTGGTCATAAGTCTATTGAATGTAGAAATATATCAAACAAATCTGTCAATAGAAGGAATGTTGAATGTTATACCTGTGGAAGATTTGGGCATATTTCTAACCAATGAAAATCAAGAATAAATCAATGGAATGATTGGTCTAGACAAGGAAATATTTTGTGCTACAATTGCAACAAATATGGTCACATTGCAAGATTCCACAAAAACAAAAATATGGATAAAAGAGGTCTGACATATAGAGGCAGAAATACATAGAAAGATGATAAAGAAAAGGGAAAAGTGATTGTGGATGAAATAAGAGATCAAATGAAGAAGAAATGGGTAAGAAATATTGAGTCTGATGTAGGAAATAGTTCTGTACTGGAACTTGCTTCCGGTAATTCCTCTGAAAATTGATCTTAGGCCATTGACCTAGTGGGAGTTTTTCAAGAAAATCCTTTTCCCCTATTCGTAGTTGGCACCAGAATGTGAAAGATTGACAACAATATTATTAATGATCTAAAAATTCCCTGCAAAACATTCACAAGGAAATTCAAGAAATCATAGGTCCGTAGAAGAATTTTTCTCTCGTTGATTGAGAAAACAAGGTATCCAGAACACCTAGGGTAAAATAATTTATTACAACAAAAATTTAGGTGTGCGAAGTTACAAAAAGACATGTTGAATCCCTCATTTGCCACTTTATCAAAGAAAAGAAGAAGGAGAGCACTTTGCAACAAAATCTCAAAGGTGTGAAGATATTTCAGTAGTGAAACCCTAATTCATCAAGTACTTTAGAAATTTTTATTTAATTTGGTGTGCGCTTGATAGAAACGAAACATAAGTACGAAAGGAAAAATGGAACAAATCAAAGGAATGATCAATCTAGATGAGTATAATAGTGAAAATATTAGAGCCATAAGGAACTTGTTGTCACCTGATGAATTGAAATGGTTGAAAGAAGCTAAACACAAAAAATTAGACATTTGGAATGAATTTCCCTATTTTGAGAACATAGAAATCATTAAGTTTATTTTGAGCAAATTGAATGATGATACTCTAATTCCAAACAAATCCTACCACATTTCGAAAGAAGTAATTGGTAATTTAACTGGATTATACAAAGTTGGGGATATATTGAGAAAGAAGTCTATCTAGAATAAAGAAGTCAAAACCCTAATTGGAGTTATTGGAGATCAAAGGGCACTAATAATATTAATAATTAAAAAATTTGTGACAAGGTACATTGCATATGGAATATCCTATAAAATCTTCTTCAAGAATAAAGAAGGTGCTACCTTGGTAGGTGCAGTCTACATTTCACACAAAATGATATTGAAAGATCAAGATTTTGACCTTTGCGGATTGTTGAAAGATCAACTGATGGAGAATGTGCAAATGATGAAGATGAAAAATTACCCTTTCAGGTTTGGTACCTTGGTTATATTTATAGTAATGTACTTTCTGAATTGCTTACCGATGAACAATAATGTGATATGAAAAGAGAATGAACCGGTGTACAAACAAATTTACACACAATCTAAAAGTTTGGAAAACGGTGATAAAGCATATGAAAGTTTCTTTAAAGGTTTTCTAGGAAAGTTTGGGTCAATTTGTATTTCCCTTCCAAAAAGGGCACTTGAAGTTGGTTCTTCTTCTAGTGAGATGGAGAGAAAGAAGAAAAGAGAAATATAAACTGCTATTTGTACTCCTTCGACATGCAAGATTCCAAAAATTGAAGGAAAAGGAAAAAAACAAGTGATTGTAGATATACCAGATGAGGAATCTAATAAGGAAACTGAGGAAACCCAAGGAAAAGAACTGCAATCAGCCAAACTGGAATAAGAAAAGGATAAGACAAAAGGAAGTGAAGATGAAGATGACCAAACCAAAGAAAAACTGCTGCAACTTATTCATGAGAAAGATGGAATGTGAAAAATTGCAAAATTATGGTCTATCAGACCTTCATATGAACATGATATGATTTTAAGTGTACTAAGTGCTCATGTTGTACACAACCAGATCAAATTGGATAATTTGCAAAATATTTTTCTAGAAGAAATGATTGAATGCATCAAGGAAATCATGGACTCTGAGTCTCAAAACAAGGAAGAAGAAGAAGTAATATTACATCTGAAGAAGTAGTACATAGTATCTCTCACCAAGTTAAAAAGGCACATGAATCAGCTAAGGAAGTGCATAAATTCAACAAATAGCATCTACAACTACTATCTTCATTGGCCTCATGCAACTGGAAAGTATAAAGAGAAGTTGGAACAATAAATAGAATTGAACAATATTGGACAAAAAATTGATATGTTTTAGGATCATGATGATGAAATCAAGAAAAGAATTCAAGAACTACAAATAGAGCATACAAATGTCTGGAACACCAAAAACAAGATTATTGACACCTTCTAGAAAGTAAAGGACATAACAAAATGCAGACTAGAAAAGTTGATTGAAATATTGAGGAAAGGAGAGACACTAGAAGAAACCATCACTATTCTGGAATCTCTCATCAAGATTATCAACCAGACATCTGAAAACAACAACATGATCATGATCACCGGGATTACAATAGAAGCATGGAAGAAGTTTCTTCTAGAGATGAACGAAAAGTACAAAATGATCTTTTAATTCAAGCAACAGATGTATGTCTTCAAAGTTTTGAACCAGTTTTTGAATAAGTAAGTTTTTGTTTACACTCCATAAGGGATTACTATAATAATTTTTTCTTTTGCTTTGTCATTGATGTCAAAGGGGGAGAGAGAGTAGTGAAAAATGCCTTATCAAACTTAGGGGGAGTTGTGTTAGTTATAAATTTTTGAAGTATTGAAGGATTGTAGTATGTTGGTTCTGACACTTAGTCATTTTTCACTAAGTGTTTCCATCAATGCCAAAGGGGGAGATTGTTGACATATGGCCTCTAGATATTGTTGGCATCTAGTGTTGTTATTGATGGAAACCTAAGTCATTGATCTAGTCCACATTTTGATATTTATCCATACCAGGAGATAGTTGTGGATCTTAGAGAAAGGTATTTTTATGTTCGTACTATCTCATCCATGAATCATCTAGGTGCACATTCACTGGTATACAAATTAGGAGATCCGATTTATCAATTTCCTATTTATCACTGCTAGAAGGTCGACTTGGTGGATATAGCCGTTGTGGATGTTTAAGGAGTAATTGTTTAAATGTTTCTATGTTTGAACATGTTTATTTAGGTCCTCACTATTCTATGGCCAACTTTGGATGGTTCACATTGAAAATCATTTATGGATTCAACCGACCATTGAAAAGTATTTTATGTTTTATTAAAGCTGGCATATGGATGATTGAATCTCTTGTTGTAGATATATATAAGTGACCGGTTATATAATTTTGATATGAATGTGATATGTATGTGAAGTGTATTGGTGTATGATACAAAAATCAGAAGGATATTAGAGTGATTTCACCCGCACATATAAGATTTGTGATGCGAATTATAGCAGAAGAGCAGAATCAGACAAGAGG
>CM021109.1:306029154-306088845 GCA_007115665.2 Sequoiadendron giganteum
TTTGTGCCTAATCACACTAGACTATGTGTCTACTCACACTAAATAATGTTCCTACTCACACTAAATAATGTGTCTACTCACACTAAATCCCTAGTGAGGAAAATCCTAGTTTTACTCTAACCTTGAGTTGGATACACTTTTTGTGCCCTCTTCTCCATTTCTCATATCCAAGCAAAAAACCTTCTTATTCCTTGAGTTATCTCCACACCCTTTACAAGTCTCAAATAAATTCTTTATATAAATTTTAAGGGGTGGTTTCCAAACCATTAGATCCTTTCACAATGGTTGTCTTCAATAGTTATTTGATAGATACATTTATTCCTTCCATTTTTAAAAGAGTTTACATAAATACTCTTTATAAATGCTCATTTTAACCAAAAAAGCATAATATAATTTATTTTTCTATCTCCCTTTTAATTTTAAAGGGTTATTTCATGGAAAAATAACTTTGGAAAAAAAGTTTCATAAAATTTCTCCCCTTGTAAATTAGTATATGTCCTTAGTAGCTCATGGTAAATATACAACATAACTCACCAAAAATAATTAATCAAATAAGTGTAGATGTAGCATTATTAATATCATAATGAATCTATTTAACTTTAAATATATATAATTTTTTAAAATAAATTTTGTATCTTTTATAATAGATATTTCTTGTTTAAATTTAAATTTGCAAGTAATTTCAATAGGAACAATTTGTTATTCAATAAAATTATAAAAAATGTGTATGTATATTTCTTATGAAATATATCATGGATGTAAAATTTGAAAGGCTAATGTTATTCTATATTTTAATCTCCTATCTTTTAATTTATTTTGTGCACTCATGTAACTATTTCCCTTAATATAGATTTCTTTTAATCTTTTGTATGTAACGTTACTATAAATTTTATTAAAAATATTACCATGTGTTCTCATAATACTTACTCATAATACTTACCTAGTGAATGCCATGCATATCCCAAACTATGCAATCACTCATTTTTTAGTACCATATAATTTATATATTCAAAGTACATTCTAAGATGATAATAATGTATTCCAAAATATACGAGCATCCTCTTTTCCTATATCATTGAAAATTTTATATCATTTTATATGGTAACTAAAATAAAATTTTGGGACAAACCCATATCCAATAAAGATTCAAACGTAAATTAATGTACTAATAATTCTTAACCTAGTCTTGAATAATTTCAACATATTGTCAAAATACTCATAAGTAATCAACAATAATATAACATTACAAGGGTCTCAATCCTATACAAAATAAAGGTAAAATATTATTGGGTTCATAAGATCCAATAACAAAGTAAAGTAAAATAAAATATTGTAGAAAGAATCTCACAAGTATCTTTAGTAATATAATTATATTAACAAACAATTACCATCCATGGTTAGCTTAATAGAGAAATATAAGATATAATATTTCATTCTTTAAGTAATTGAAGTTCAATTTAACTTGGACATAAAATTGGTTATCTTTATTTTATTTTATTTTGATTATTTATAAACTACTTTATTTTAATATCATGTTCTTGTTGAAATTCCATATTATTGAAAAGTATCTTAGAGGTTGTCATTTCTATTTTGGAGGTTATCTATCTCCAAGTAAAAATTCAACATATCCCCATGTATAATTCTAAGATAGTATGTTTGGTTTAATATCTTATTAAAAAAATACTTCATTCCAACATACTCACTTAAGTATCATATTTTTCAAAGTTTAAGATGTGAAAATGATATTGAGACCTGTGGTTATGGGTCTGCAATGTAATTTAAAATAGGCTTATGTAACTGTTGTAACTTTGTGCCCCCTTAAATTTCTCATTAATTATAATTGATCTAAAAATTTAAATGGGCTAGTCATGATTAAGTGTACCTTTGATGGTTATGATTTCTCCTTCTTGAGCTTTAGTTAGTTACCTAATTGCAAAATCCAAAAATGGATAAGTATGGGGGTGTTTTCTTCTTTAGGTTCTTGTTAGGCCATGGACCTCAACAAGAACCTAAAACCCAAGTTTTGGTCTCTCCTTCCTCTTGAACCTACTAGTATTCATTTAGGTTCCAATTAGGCCCCAGGACTTGATGAGAAAATAGAACCTTGGTTCCAAGTCCTCATTCCCTTTTGACCCTTTATTCTCACCTTATTTTAAGGTTCCAACCAGAACCTGAGACCTGATATGAACCTAGAACTTTGGTTCTAGGTCTTCATTCCATTTTTGACCCCCAAGTCCCACTATTTATTCTCCTTCCTTCCCATAGATCAAGATTTCAAGTTGGAACTTGGAACTCAAAATTCTTGGTCCCATTCAAATATTGCTGCTACCTTTTGATTCCCTTTTAGCTCCAATTCCTAATTTCTCTCTTGAGTTTGACACCCACCAAACTATGATTTTTTTGTAGCCTAGTTACAAGTTCTCTTTTAGGCTCACCATATACCATTGGAAGTTCTTCTAGGTGTAAGTTATAGGTTTCAATTGAAATATGGGACCTAAAGAGAACTTGGAACTTGTTTCCAAGTCCCTAGTTCCATCTAGTTCTTGTTGCTCATTAGGGGCTTTCTCTTCAACCATAAAATTTCATTAATGCTCAACAAATCCTGAAACTAATATATCTCAATATGTGGAGCTGTAAAAATGTCTTCAATTCATTTTAGCATGGATTAAGGAGGGAAAATAGTGCCTATATATCTTTTATGGATTGCATCCTCTTTCCTTTTAGAAGGCCATCTTGGGCTACAATTTTTCATAGATTTTATGGGCATTTTTGTATATTAATCCATGGATATTTAAAGAAAAGGTATGGTTGTGGTGTGAGGAATGTCTTATCACACTTTCAACTTAGGTTTTTGGTAAAATCATGTCTATAAATCATTTATGGGGTCACAACTATGTTTTTCATCCCTTGCACCATGTTCTCTTTCCCTTGTGCCTCTTTTGAAGGATTAAAAAGAATGTTGTGCTCATTTTCAAGGGTTCTTCATCTATTTCGCTAGTATAATACATGAAATTTATATTTATTCCAATAATAAACTAGATTTAAGCCTCATATTCAATAAATATTAGTCATTATTACCTCTTCTATCTCTTTGAAATGTTTTATAATCTATTATATTTATGTTTGGATGATTTTTTAGTATTTTTCTATATATCTATGTTGTGTAAAACTTTGTTATAAGAGATAAATATGGATTTTATTTCCATCTTTGTGTTCGTTAACTCCTCACCTTCATACATGTTATAGAATTATATAATCAAGAGATCAGTGTAAACATATAGCAACCTTTTGGTGATTCTCTATGTTTTAGTGAACAAGGAAGAAACTCTTCTAAATATTGGTGTATCACCTTTTCCCTACTTGCACTTCTTTTCCCTTTTCTCCTTATAAAAATATTAAATTAGGGTTAAGGTTCTAGTTTTATTCAATGTTGAGTTGGATCCACACTTTATGTATAGGTTTAGAGAGGACCCAACCTTCTCAATAGACATGATCTCATTCATAAAGTCCCACACCTTAATATTATTCCCATTGTGTGATTGGAATACTAAACTAGATTTAGCAAGGGTACACTTTCATGTGTTTTTTTTGGCAGTCTTGGTGGGACTTATTTGATGATCTTAATATCATTTGTTGAGAAGATTGGTATTATTATTATTAGCTACAACCATTAGTGTAATTTTTTAGGCACCTAATGACTACTCACTCTCATTCTAGACCAGTTCTATGAATTTCATGTCAAGAATACAAACCAAAGCTTCTTCAAGAGGTAACTTCCAATTTTTTGAATTATAAATTTTTACTTCAAGAAGAATAAATATAACTTATTTATCTCCACCAAGAAGAGATAATATTTTTGTAACACCATATCCTAGAGCCCAATCTATACCTCCATTTAGCAGGTTACCTCAACCAAGGACACTTTATAATTTAGTTAAATACAACACTATTCCACACTCCTCTGATGGCTCTACCTAGACATTGGGTCTTTATCACTTTTAATGGATGCATTATTTTTTTGTCTCAAAGAGATGACATACCTGTGAGTGCCTTAAAAAGTATCCCATACTTCATTGGTGAAAAAACCACCACTCTATATAACACATACATGATATTTCCAATATATATTTTTTCCATAAAATTATTGAAGATAATGTTGCTGTTAGACCCTTAGATAATTTCTTGAAAGGAAAGGATTTATAATGGTATATAGGATTGCAACCTAATTCTATTCATAATTGGGATGAGTTTGGTGAGAAGCTCTATGAATAATTTAAAGATAAAATTGATCACTTGTCCCTAGTAGAACAATTAACTACAATCAAGAGGGACCCTCTTGAATTCATGAGATATTTAAATTTTAGATTTCAAAAAATTAGGGATAAGATCCTTGCCTTGGTTAAAAATTCCCAAATTCATGCCTTATATTATTTGAGAGATATTAATAGTGATGTCATTGTTATGATATAATCGATGGGAATGAAACCTCTACCAAATTCTTATGGCATTACAATAAGAGTAGAAAATTGTTTGATGCACACTAGAAAAATTACACCAAGGACCCCAATGCCCTTATTTCTATAATTTCCACCCATATAGCGTACTTTGGCCTTTATATCTATAGTATCAAACAACCAAATAACTACATTTGTTTCTCCTTCAAATGAGTTACATGAGGTAAAAGATCTACTCTAAAATTTTGGAAATGAGTTGGTGGAAATAAAGAGGAAATAGACCCAAAATAATAGGCCTTATCAACTGTATAATAAAGGTTACTAGCATAATAGACAACCCTACCAAGGAAGTACACAGGTGCAAAACCAATGGAACCATCCCAAGACTTTGAACACTATTAATATATATATTTCAAGATCTTGAAAGGCCCATGCTACAATGAAAAATAACCTAGCTCAAGATCATAAGTGGTGTTACTCATGCAACCAACCTCACGACAAAAATTAATGTTAAAATGGAGAGTTTGATCCAGATTTGATGGTACAAAATAAACCAACACCTTTAGAACAATATTTTGAGCCAAACCAAGAAGCTACTAGGAGGTAAGAGAAAATACAAGGCGATTCTACATTGATAAATTAACATAAGCTAAACTTTTTGGGTATGAACTAGTTTACTACTTTAGACAAGGGTTCCAATTCGATGGACTAGAACAAAAAGTAAAAGAAAAGAGCAATGAAAGATGAATCATCTTCCATGATTGGTCAAGTATCAACTTCCCAAGCATCTCAAGGAGTTGAAATGAAGGTACGGTAAGAAATACTCCTATATTATAATGAAAAAAACTGTTTTCAAGGGTAATAAGACACAAGATCAACTTTAAATAAACCAACCAAAAGAGTAGAACCTTATATTGTGAAAGTTCCTCCAAAGGTTGGTCACACCCCTTTCAATATTTTGTATTAGATGAAGAAGGAAAACTCAAATGTTACTATGTGGGAGGCTTTGTCCATCCCATATCAAAGGGATTTATTGTAAGAGACATTAGAAGGACTCAACCAATAAAGAGATGTTTCAAAAAAGAAAGAAATAATAGCTCCAACCAACCTCATTCAATTGAATAAAGAAGGAAAATAGAAAAAAAATGTAAGCCACCTTCATTTTACTTGTCTTTAATTATTACAGATCATTTAGTCCATAATTTTATGATTGATATGGGGACTAGTAGCTTTGTTATGCATAAGAAAATAGTTGATATTCTTGGGACTAAATATGAATTGTGTCTAAGGGATTAGTGCAATTGGATGGATTGTTGTTAAGATAGTAGGAGTCATTAAAGACTTGAAATTGGCCCTGCATGCATGCCTTGGCTACATAATCTTGCAAGATATATCAATTATAGAGCTTCTTGCCTTCTTTTATATATGACTATCTATGAAGTTCATTGCCAAGATAGGAGGGTACTTATTCTTTTACTAATCTTGAATATGTTTTTTAGAAAAAGGAATATTACAAAGGTGAGCATAAAGGCTGAAACTATTGTAAATAATCACATTGAACCCTACACTCCCAACCCTGTCAACATGAATTGTACTTTACATGACCTTGAGGGAGAGAGTGTTGTTCATGAGATTGCTACCCTTTTGGAGGAGGTACTTGATTGTTTGTTGGATGAGTGGTGTAGTTATTTTTAATTTTCCATATAATTGACATAGAGGAGATTGGGATAGGCATCTATTGAATACATGATGAGAACACTCCTATCCCCAACCTCATGAGGGTTCAAGAAGACATTCAGAGTTTGTGGAAATTTATTTTTGATGGATTAAGAAACAAAAATAGTGTTGGTGTTGGTGTAATGCTAGTGTATCTGAACAATTAAAAGTGTTATTTTTTATTCAAGATTAAATTTAGTTGTACTAACAACGTAGTAGAGTATGAAGCTCTAATCCAAGGTCTCCAACTTGCATAGAAGAGGGATAGAAATTTATAAGTATTTAGGGACAATGATTTGCTTGTACATAAAATTAGAGATCAAAACATGAAAAATAATTTTTTTTGAAGGACCAAAATTATAGGGTATGGGACCTAATTAAAGGATTTGAAGCATTTGACATCCAAATTATACCTAGGGGGCACAACAAAGATGTTGATCAAATTGCAATAGTTGGAGCTTAATTTTATATATCGACACATGTTGTAGAAGGGAAGGATTTCCATATCAAACTCATTATGAGGTTTGATATTGCAAACAACCAAGTGAATTGGCAAGTGTTTGAGAATGATAAGAAAATAGTCAATTTTTTGCAAGAGGAGACAAATTTATCTACCAGAAATCAATCCATTGTAACAACAATTTAGAGACCAAATCATGTAGATGAATACAAATAAGCTACCAAAGGGGTATCATCACTCTAGAGGGAATTTCAAACTCAAATTACTAGCTAACAAAGAGGATAAAAGCAGCCATAAAGGAAGGGGAATGCAAGCAAGTGACTGTAGCAGAAGAGAAATAACTAAAATTGGGAAAGGAATGCTCTAAATTTGAGAAAAAAATATTGGTTAGGCTTTGTCAAGTTTATGATGATGTGGTGGCATGGACCTATGATGACATAATATTTTTTACCCTATCTTGGCCAAATAATTTTATGTAGAAATAAATGATTGTTAACCCAAAAATTGAGCCCTTAACAAGAGTTGACCAAAATGACATAATTCAAAATAATTTTCCTCATCAGCCATTCTTCTTGGGTGGAATAATCAGTCCTAGTGAGTGTGTAAGGGGAATATGGATCAATAGATTTTAGTAAATAAATGAATTCATATCAGTTCAAAACAAGATAACAAGACCCACTTACTCGTAATTGCAAAGCTTAAGAATCCAAACAAGCAAGGTTAGCATAAACAAATGAAACACAAAATGATTCAAAACTACAATCATACCATCCCATGGTTGAGTGTATTTGTGTTGAAGATGAATTGTTGGATTTTCTTGATTCAACACAAAGCCTCCATGATTGCAAAAGCTTGATAATGAGGATGATCTAGTATGCAAGTATGTGTTTGCTCAATTTCTTCAATAGTCAATCTGACATGACCTTTCTACAAATTCTCCAGATGAATTATGAGAAGGATGAAGGTTGTTTTATATATTTATGAGTTTTAGATGAATGGTCAAGATTCAACAATGAAAGATCAAGATCGGTGGTTGAGATCCATTGAGAAGAAATAGATTGATCTGTTAACTCACCTGATTAATCTAATTAAGGGAATTAATTGGATAATCAATGGGATTGAATTTAATGATTAGTGGGGTTGGAGAAATTAGATTTGAGTGATTAGTGGGATTAGAGTGATTGGTGGGATTGGGAAATTAGATTGAGAAATCAGTGGTCATGATTTATTCAATCAAGATATGTGAGGATGATTTAATTAATTTAACAATTAATTAATATTTGAGAGAAATATGCAAGATGTATTTGACTTAATAAATAAGAGTTTATTTATTAATTGAACATGTTGAGTGATTTTGGGGAAATTGAATAATTGATTTAATTATTCAAATCTGGAGAAGGGAAAGTAGCTTAATTAAATAATTAATGATAACTATTTAATTAACTTAGAAGAACAATTAATTGTTAGTGACAAAATTAAATAATTAGTGTTTATTTAATTAATCAAGAGGAATACGGTTAAATTAGGTGATGAAATAGTGAATTAATTAAACAATTCGAGATTATTTAATTAGTAGAGGAAAATGAGGTTGATGATGTTAATGGAGAAAATGTAATACTGATAATGAAAGTGATGCCGATAATGGAAAAATACCATTCAATATGTGTGATATGCATTAAACCATTTTACATGTCTACATTTTCTACCTCTTTAACACAATATACTGGTTACATGGTTTCAAAGAATTCAATGTTCAGATCAAGAAATAAAAAATTTAATATGCCCCACTATGTCTTGGTAGTCAGCGGAAGAATGGTAAGACATTGGGCTGCCCCCTTGAGAGGTCGGTTGGAAAAGGTACCTTTCTCGTTGGGCTCATGACATGTTTTAAGAATAGGTCTGATGCATAGAGGATGAAAAAATAGGTCATAAGGGTCTTGTTTTAAGGTTTGGGGTGATCTAGGGTGCATAAAATTTAACCTTCGAGGGTTTCTATGGGTAAAAATTAGGGTGAAAATTCCCCTCATTTGTACACTTTTATTTGATAGATTATTGCCCTTTGGTGAGTTTTAGATGCAAATATTGATTCGTGGTGCCTCAAGTTATAGGAGCACCACAGAAATTGCAAACGGCTAGGTAGTACAAATGACCAGGCAGTACAAACGACCAGTCAACATAGGGATTGTGGTATGTATATCTTTAATTTTTTCTTTTGAGTTCATTTTGTTTTTGTAATTAATGCTCAAAAATCTAGGTGATAGCAATAGTCTAGGAAAAAGGTTGATGTTGGCATGATATGGCTACTAGCATTGTTTTAGGATGGTCACTTCTAAAAAAGAAGGTTTCTTTTACAAAATATGATCACTTACGCTAACAATGGCCACTTTTGAGTGGCCGCTATTGAAAAATATGACCACACATTAAAACTAGGTAGGAGAATTAACACTATTGAAAAATATAGTGGCTATCATTAGAAAACAAGCTCGCTATTTCTAAGGATAGTTGTTATTGCCTTAGAATAGGGTCACTTTTATGGAAACAATCACTATTGGCCTAGAAAAAGCACACTATTGCTAAAATTAATTGATTTGGATAGTTTAGTTGTAGATTTAAATTCTAGATTTGATTTTATATATTTTTTTTGATACTATGGGTTGAATTCTTGTAGGTTGTCCTATGTCTTTCATTCATGTGAGAGTGAAGACCTCATTTGACAGATGGCTTAGGTAATCTTCAATAACTTGAGAGGGATTCCTTGATGTTGTGGGATTATGATACATAGATTACATGCCAGTGATTAGGGCTCATCAGGAAATGATGACTTCTTTGGTGGAGAGATGGAGATCTGAGACTGCCACTTTTCATTTGTCGATAGGGGAGAGCACAATTACTCTTGAGGACATATGAAGGATCTTGAGGATCCCTATACATAAAGAGTTAATTGACTGTGATTTTAGGAGGGGTACCTTGGCTATGCAAATATTACTCAGTGTTCAATAGCTTCAGGTGATTGATTTAGCTACATTTGTTGATGATGCAGACTCAATGGATATTATTTTGGTAGGATTGATCATTGGTCCCTTGATGCCTAACAGGAGGGCTAAGAGGTTTCCCATTAGATAGGGTATTGTGATTGATCAGATGATGGAGAATGACACCACATATTCTTGGGGTTAGTGTGTGTTAGCCCATCTTTACAAAAACATACATGAGGTTGTTTATAGGGGCAGAAATAGCATATCAGCTAGTGCGAGTTTACTTCATTTTTGGGCCTAGGAGAGGATCAACATCTCAATTGGATGGTATGCGAGATAAAGATGCACATTATCCCATATGGATAAAAGTATTTTTATTACCTTCACTATACATGGCTAGGGAGATTATCCCTTTGGAGGGTGGTATTTGGTGACATGACAAATTTCATCTAGCGACTGTGAGGCTTGACCAAATGATCAGGATCAATTGGTATAGTGCTGGTAGACTTGGTATTTGATCAACCAAGTTGATATCATTCTTGAGAGATACTTACCAGATAGGGTGCTTAGAAATTTCAATTAGAGACATAATCACAATAGATGATTACCATGTTAGATGTGCACACACCACTAGAGATGAGATTGCATGGGGTCCCCATGCTGATTCTAGAGTAGCAATTGCAGGACTCGGATCATTAAAACCACTAGGATGGGGATGGTTAGTAGGTCCACATGATCTGGGGATGACTAGGGAGTATGATGGATGGTGGAAATGCCATAGGCTTTTGAGATTTACCATCCCTATAGGAGGAGCAGCTAGAAGCCTGGTTCTAGGGGTGAAAAGAGGAGGTGTGATCGGTCATAGAGTAGATCGATAGAGACTCATGATTTCCCATGAGCACCAAAATAGGTACAAGGTGGACAAGATGACGATAAACAACATGATGTTTAGGTTCCAGAGGCTCCTCCTCCTCAAGGAGATCTAGTTGCATGAGTGGCCTAGTTGATAGCCGAGAGAGATCAGGGTGTGTAGGATTGAGATGCCAAGGTGTTGGATATTGTGGTTATTTTGTTGATATGTGGTTGTCATTGATGTCAACACTATTATTATTGAATCTGCTTAAGGTTGTATATGTCGAGGATATTAAGAAAATTGTAAAAAATATAGTACAGGCAACCAGTGGAGCTCAGAAGGTCAGAATATTGAAAATCTTTGTGTGTTGAAGATTTGAAGGTATGCTTCAAAGGGTTTTTTGTTGAAGCTTTCTAGTATGTTTTCTGAAATTTTCAGAGGTTCACATAGCGATTTGTGGAAGTTATGAAGATCTATGTGCCTACATTTACTCAGTTTCTATAGATGGTGTTCTTGGTTGAAGTGGATGAAATTATGGTAATTTCATGTTTTGCACATGTACCTATGATGTTCATGGATGAGTCTAGATCATGCTCTATCCTTTCTTTACGTCTACATTGATTGAAGTGTTCATGATCAAAGATTCTTCCGATGTGTGCCCGAGTTTTTGACATGATTATCTTAGCGTGTTATGAATCCATGAGGATTAATATTTTATTGTTTGGCATGTTTGGAGGTGTTTGTTTGAATCCTCACTATGTTGTGACCAACTTGTATTGGTGCACATTGTAATTTATTCATGTATCAAGGCTGACAACAGTAATTCATTCTTTATTTGTGGCCGACTGAATAGTGATTGTAAATCTGTGTAGCAGATATATATATGAGATTGTTTTCCTCATTTAGAGAGAAGTGCTCAAGTGTACAAGTGATGTACAAGTGTGAATAATGGTCAAATCATTCAAAGCAAAGTGTGGAAGATTTTGAGCAGAGGGTGGAAGAGTTAGAAGAATTTTTTGTGTGCCTGACTGGAACTGTAATTAGGATTTTGTAGAAGCTAATTTCTCAGTTCAACTTCATCAGATAGATTTAATTTGATTATTGTATATAAGGCAGTGAGCCTTCCATTTGAGCAGTGTGCTCTAGGAAGTTCACTTGAATGCAAGTGCATTCCCTTTCTATTCTTCATTATACTTCTAATAGGGTATATCTTGTGGACTAAAATCTACCGTGGTTTTTCCCCTAACAGGGTTTCCATGTATAAAATATTTGTGTTCATGTGTCTCTGATGTGTTGTTGATTTAATACTTGCACTATTAATTGTTAGATCTATGATATAAGGTTGATTAATGTTGTATAAGTTTGATTTTGGTAACAAATGATTCACCCCCCCTCTCAGTTGTCTATCCTTGTTTTTCCAACATAGGGCTGGCGGGAGAGACACAAAGGCAACTTGATGACATGCCACTAATGATAAGGTGATTATTTTTACTACAAAGAGGGATACCCTTAGAGCTAAGTGAGATTTGCTCTGTCAGGAGAGGGATGCACTAAGATACCTAGGAGGTGATGATTAAGAGGCAACAACATACCACTTTGTAGATTTCTCATGCCTCTTGCATTTACTGAGATCAGTGGCAGAGGGAGAGGGATGCATTGATAGAGGAGAGGACCTATTATAGGACTCTCTATGAGGTTGTGGTTCTCAGTATGATGAGGCATCCTAGATTTGGGATGTCGAGCAATGCTACTAGTGTAGAGTCATTAGGTGGGTAGTCAGTTTCAAGACAACCTTCTCAACCAATCATGTAGCCTCAGTCATCTCCAACACACAACCATAATAGGTCACATCATGATGGGGAGCAACCCCCTCCTAGGTAGGATCAACAAGGATGATATTTTATGATCCAATGTTTATGTTATTGTATCAAGGACTTTATGTAGACATATTTTGTATATACATTCATCAACCCATGTGAGGCCTCATATATATTTTTTTTAAGTTTTATATCACACATGATATTTGATGATGTACCTGACATTCCCATTTTTAATGATATAGGAGATACCATTTTTTTCATGACACATATGCGTTATGATATGTTCATGGATGTTTATGGATGCTTATATATATATGATAGATGAATTATAATTATATGGTCATGATTTTTCACTTTTATGATGCATTTATATGATATGGATGGATGGATGATTTATGCATGTATGTGATGGATTATGTTACGATGTATGATGTTTTATTATATGATGGACATGATATGCACTGATGATTTTGTGGATGCAGGATGCATGCGATACTAATGACTTTTTGATGTAGGATGTAGATGTTAGTTATAAGACCTATTAGTATGATTAGAGATAGATAGAAGTGTTAGATAATTGATCTAATTTATAAAAATCCATGGATTAAGCTTATGATGATATGTATTGATGAGAAGATTGATGACATGTTTGATGTTATATATTGATAATATATGATTTCATGCATTGATGAGTTTTTTTTTTGCTTTCATGGAGGACTAAGTAGTTTTTAGAAATCCTTAATGATGTAGAAAATAGACATGACACACAAGGGTATTAATGACCAATGTGGATTTTTATCTATTGAATGGACTTTGACTCCACAAACAAGGAGTATTCTTTCTCATACCAGACATACAAAAACCCTGCTAGAGTGTATGGGTGAGAAGTTTTAAATTTTTTAGAGTATTTACATAGGGAGGTATAGAATATATGCAACAACTACATGAATTTACCTAAAGTGATTTCTACACACAAAACAAAGAAAGTATTCACCATGGTAGTATTGCAAAAAAAACATCCAACAAACAGAGTAGAAAGAAAACCCATGATCAATGCCCCATTCCTTCCTCTCTAAATCCTTATGGACATTATTGAGAGATCCTAGTGTGTTGTTAGAATATGTGGTATAATTAAAAAGTAAACTAACACACCAATGAAACATTAGATTGAAAGAAACTAATTTAGAAAAGACAAAAGCAAACTCTAAATAACAACTTCTTCAAATTCGTCCCATTGTTCTTTATCTCTAATGATTCGATTCAAGATACCAACTCTCAGTTGGTTTAAGCAACAACTTGTTAGAATGACAACTTAGGAGAACAAGATTGATGCAAAATTCATGTCCATTGCTAATGATTTAAACTATGCTTATGAAATTGAAGAACTAAAATGCTATGATATTGCTAAAATGCTGATTCGAATGCAACTATAGTAATTACGCATAAAATCTACTCACTAAAGGGCTGTATTTATAGATTTTCGGAAGGCAAGAATCTAGTTGGCAAAGATCAATGGTTGAGTTCAAAACTATCAAGATGAACAATGTGAGATTCTGGAAGTTGAGAGAAAGATGGAAGGTTGAGAGAAAGATGGAGAACATTTTCAACCCACGAAACTATCTTCATTCAAAAATGGAGACAAACATGCTCTTTATCTTTTCATTTATTGAAAAGTTAGTTGAAGTTTGAGGATAAATCTTAATTAAATAAATAAATTTACTTAATTATATGTGACATGTATTTTGGAAACTTCCATAATTAAATAATTAATATTTAATTATGTGAGAGGTGAAAAAGATGTGTAATTAAATATTTACAATATTTAATTATGTGAGGTGTTGGATGAATTAGAAGAATATTCCATAATTTGAATTTAAACATTCAAACTTTAGAAATAAAATGATAATTAAATAAATAAATTATGAAATTTATTTAATTTAACTAAGAGGAAAATGGCAATAATTAAATAAACTTATTTATTTCATTTAAACTAGAAGAATTAGAAAAATGAACGATATAAATAAATAATTAAATTTATTTACATGTACATGACTTTAGAATATTATTAAATACTTCATATTTAATTAATTAATAGGTTTGATTAACCGTGACCATTTTTAGATGTATACACCTAGGAATGTGACGATAAGATAAATAAAAAATATAAGATCATAAAAAAAATAAAAAATGAGGTTGTATCACTTTCCATAGATGTTCTTATGTTTTAGGATGTTTATCCATCGATTTTTTCTATTGTAGGAATGTTTTATCTATTAATACATGTGTCAGGATGTTGATGATGATTCTCAAAAGGTAGGGTAGTTAACACTTAAGCATTGTTTTAGTCTAATGATGATCTATTCATTTCATTTATTTTCTTGGAAGTTTTGGATTTTGATGTTTGATTTGTTTACTGATTGCATTGTCAAAGGTTGAAGGCGATGATTTTTTATTATGGATAGGTGATAACAAAGATAGGATTTTTTATATTCTTTGAATGTTTTTGTGATTTTGAGGTTATTTGATGTTGTTTTTGATGTTTTTAAGAGATTTAGAGAAAAATAAGGGGACCTAACGGGATTGACCTAGTACCTTAGGGGCTCATCAATGATGTCCTTGCCTACATGTTGAACACAGAGACATCGTAGTGTGACTGTATTTAGCAATACTATTTTTGTAGTTTTTTTATTCTGTATAAATGTTTTTTTGGATTTTGATAATATATTTGAATTTTTTTTATTTTTGATCAAGTTTAAAAGACCAAGAGGGGTGTACACCTAAAGGGACTAACTTAGTTCCTTGAGGGATCATCAATGATGGACTTGCCTATGTGCAAACTCAAAGAAAAGATAGTTTGATTGTATTGTGACTCAATTGTGGCTCGTCCAGAGATGGCCTCCTATGTTTTTGGGATTTTTTGTTTTATGACTTTGTTTTGGATTTTGATGGTTTTCTGGATGTTTTTTATTTTGTTTTGATAGTTTTCTACAAGTGATGGGATGAACAAGGATCCAATCCACTACCAAGTTCAGGAGGTTTCCCTAGTTTGGGATAGGGTTACATTTTTACTATGGATAGATGGATAAAACAGATGGTGCATCAAGGTTCAACATTTGATTAGTTATTGAGCCATGTTTGGGCACACATTCGATTATGGGATAGGTGGAGTGGATTCTATAGTAGATAGACAACGTTGATAGATGAAGATGCATGTATTATTCAAATGTAGTGTGGGTTAACCAAGTTTTCACTACAATACCGGTCCTAGAAGCACCACAAGGTGGTTTTCACTTAAAGGAAAATTTATTTCTCTTTATTGTTTTTCTTGTTTTTTTGATTTTTTTTGCTTTTTTTGCTTTTCTTTCCTAAGATATTCTTAGGTTTAGAAATTCTTGAGATGAATACTATTAAGAGGTTCAATTAGAGGTTCTCCTTTTGATGTAGCCAACTGATATGCTTCAGAGCCGTAGCTTGTTGTAATGATGTAGGGACCTAGCCAGTTTGGTTCAAACTTACCTTTCCCATCTTTATTTAGTTGGATCTTCTAATTTTCCTTCAGGACCAAGTCACCAACCTGAAAGTTCTTGTATATGATTCTCTTATTGTAGCTTCATTGAGCCAATTTTGATAGGCCTATAGATGGTTCAATGCACTCAAGTTCCTTTCATCTAGGATTTCAAGCTCGTTAAGTCTAGATACCCGATACTCTTCATTGCTAACAAGATCTTTCAATGAAACTCTCAAGGATGGGATTTCAACCTCTAAAGGAAGTATTGCTTCAAATCTATAGACCAAGGAAAAGGGATTCACACCTATAGGTGTGTGAATGCTAGTTCTATAAGCCCATAAGGCTGGGTTTAGCTGTAGGTTCCAGTCACAATTAGCATCATTAATAGTCTTCTTTAGGATTTTTTAGGATGGTCTTATTGGATGCTTCAGCCTAGCCATTTCCTTGAGGATAACATGGGGTTGAAAAATGGTGTTGGATAGAGAACCTTGAGCAAAGCTCACAAAAATATTAGTTCTTAAATGAAGTTTCATTATCCGTTATGATAGTCTATGGGATACCATATTGGCTGATCAAATAATTAGGAATGAACTTAGCTATTTGTTTCACTATGATATAAGTTAAAGGAATAAATTTTATCCATTTTGTAGAGTAATCTGTAGCAGTGATAATGAATTTGTGTTTTTTGGATGAGGTTGATGATATATTTCCTATTAAATCAAGTCCCCACTAAGAGAAGGGCCATGGGGTAGTGATAGGATGCAACTCTTATGTAGGTGCATGCATGAGATCTCCATGTTGTTGGCATTGATGATACTTCTTGGAAAACATAATTGCTTCTTGCTCTAGTGATGGCCAATAGTACCCTATTCATAGCAACTTTTGGACTCAGTTTGGCCCACTAGCATGGGACCTAAAAACACCTTTGTGTAGTTATTAAAAGGTCTTTTGTGCTTATTTCATGTTGAGACATCAGAGCAACATACCATTGAGGCTTCAGTGGTATAAGGTATCTCCAAGGATAGTAAATCAAGAATTTTGGTGAATGAAGGTTTTCTTTTGATTGGTTGTTAGGTGGGGTGGTATGATTCCATGTTGGATATAGGAAAATGTGTTTTCATACCAAGGTGAGTCAGGACCAACAATATCATCAAACGAGTTTGGGTTCTGGGGTATCGAATGCTAGTATAAGAAATTATTCCACCAGGAATTCATATCTAGGAATTTTCTTAGGTACATCAAGGAGTGAACCGATAGTAGCCATAGCATCAACTTATTTATTGTTAACCCTTGGGATCTATTCAAAGATGATGACCAAAAATTACAACTTGAATATGTCCACCATTCTATTATATGAAATGATCTTGTCATATTTAGTCTAGTATTCACCATTGACCTACCTTATGAACAACTGGGAGTCACTATAGAATTTTAGTTCCTTAATTTTCCATTCCATGACCATTTTTCAGCCCAGTGATCAGTGCTTCATACTCAACTATATTATTCCTACAGGGGAAGGAAATCATGTATGCTTTTGGTATACTATCTCCTTGTGATGTGAGAAATAGGATACCGACCTATGAGTCATGTTGAGTATGGGATTTTTTAAAGTATAAGGTCCAACAGGTTGATTGAGTTGTTAGTAGGATGCTCTCATTTGGAAATTCTGCTAAGAGTGGTTGATGATATTTGATAGGTGCTTCTGCTAATTGATTTGCTATCACCTGTCCCTTGATGTATTTTTTGTCAAATCCACTAAGTATCATGACCCACTTAGTGATTCTTGCTAAAGGGATCCTTTTACCAAGAGATATTTCAAGGGATCTATTTTAGATATCAACTTGATTTGTTTATTTAACATGTAATTCCTAAGCTTTTATGTTGTGAAGACAAATGATAGATATAATTGTTCAATGGGTGTATAATTCAACTCATAGCTAACTAGAGTACGACTAATGTAGTAAAATTCTCATTATTTATTTTTTTCATCAAGTTGTACTAATAGAGCTCCCAAAGATACTATTGTTGTGGATACATATTAAATCATTGCTTTATCCTGAATTGGAGGCATTAGTATAGGGGGAGCAAGAAAATAGTCCTTTACCTATTGAAAATATTGATCACACCTTTTTTCCCATTCAAATGTTACATATTTATGGAGCGGGTATGTGAATGGATGACATTTATTCACTTGTTGTGCAATAAACCTTCTGATAGACTAAAGCTTTCCGTTTAGACTACACAATTTTTTCAATGTTCTCAAAGGAGGAATTTATAGGATATCCTTGAACTTAGTGATATCTATCTTGATACATCTTCTAGATACAATGTATCCCAATAGTTTACGAGATGTTACATCGAACATACATGTATTTGACTTTAGATGCAAGTTATACTCCTCTAATATGTCAAATATCTTAGCTAAGTTAGCCATGCATTCATGTCTTTTGATCGATTTAGCCAACATATCATCTACATAGTCATCCATGGTGATGTGAAATATGCCATGTAATATGGTAGTCATTTCTCTTTGATATGTGGCTCTTGCATTCTTCAAGTTGAATGGCATGACGTTCCAACAAAAATTTCCCCAAGCACAGGTAAAAGCTATTTTTTTTTATTGTACTAGGAAAAGTTGTCCATTAGTGAAATCATTTCATGACCAGTAGTTATATCCACTATTATGTTAATGTTGAGAAGAGGGAAGTCATCCTTAGGGAATGCTTTGTTAATATATCTAAAGTCTATACAAATTTGTATGCCCCTAGTGGGTTTTGACATCGGTATGAGGTTGAATACCCACTCAAGATAGTCTATGGGTCTGATGAATCCAACATCCAATAGTTTTTGAAGCTCCACCTTGAATAACAGTGCTATCTATGGGTGCATCTTGCAAAGATTTTATTCAACTGGTTCCAATGTAGGGAATATTGTTAAATGATGTACCGTTAAAGCTTGATCCAACCCAGTCATATCTACATATGTCCAAGCAAATTTGATCTTACATTCCTTGATGAATGTCAAGAATTTGAATCTTTCCTTAGGATCTAAGGAAGCTACATGATACATTACCTTAGGTTCCTTTCGTGTTCTTGATATCACAAAATAAAACATCCTTGCTAAGTTTCCAAACTTAGCTTACCAGTGAAACATGAGATCTTTCTTGGTTTGTGGGCCACCTATAATGGAAATAACCTCTAGAGAGGGTTGGCTCCCTTGGTACTCACCTATCCTAACTTAAATTGCTTCTTTTTTTGATGGAAAAGGATAAAAGGATGACATGAATTGAAAACTACCTATGTGGGTGATGCATAAAAATTCTTACAACTTACTTCTGTTGTTTTGACACACACACTTTTTTTATTTAGCTTATATTCACACAACTCACATATTCAAATTCTCAATCATAAGTGTTGCATAAGATATTTTGGTATGCTTACAACCTCTAGAAGGAAAACTAGTTGTTTTCACAAGTAAAGAGTTTAAACCTTGACAAAATAACTTATGACCTACAAGAAACATGAATTTTCTACCTAAAGGTGTTAGAAATGAGACAATATATTATAGGTTCTAAAGATAAAACATATAAATACACATCAATTATCAGTTGCACATAATAAAACAACCACTAAGAAGACAAAATCATTGAACTTTATGAAAAGAAAGGTTTTCTTAAATTTGATACAAGTCTGAAGTAAATATCCTTGCTTTGAAAAATGTATTGCAAAGTGTTTTGTCAATCTAAAACAAAAAACCTGAGTTACAATACACAAAAATGACAAGAAGAAGCTTTGAAAGCTTACAATACAACTCCAAGAAGTGAAAGAACTGAAGAGAAAATGAAAATAGATGTGCATATTAACCTAGAATAGTTTCCTATCCTCTAGTGGCTTGTTACAATGAATAAATGACATGTGACATAAATTTGAACAAGTCATAAACTCCCTTGAGTGCCCAACTAAAAGGTCTTCAATGCTTTGCTTTAACTATATCTGTAACTGTACGTTGAGGAAGAAAGTTGGAAAACCTTTTAGCTCCTAGATGCTTGCCTCCACTCCTAGATACTTTGAACTGTTGTCCAGGTCACCAAACCCAATCCCTATAAAAGCTCTTCTTGCTCATTACTCCTCCAAAATTCTCATAAACATTCTCCTAGATGCTTGCAATTGACTTTCAACTAGCCAATAAATATGCCAACTACTACCATCTCATCTTTAAGCTTTTCAAACATGCGCAAAAGAGTTGAAAAAGTTAGAAAATTTAAGAGGGTATAGGAGAAGTTTTAGGGGTTGAAATTGGCACTTGTTTGATGTCTTGTCTATTGATCCATGTTTGTTTCTTCTAGTATGTTCATGCTCCTTTTTCTTCTAATACTTTCATTTCATTTGAATGTTGTTATCTAACTTTTGATAACTTTTCCTTGTACAAATTACATATTTTTTGGTGGATTTTTATGGAATAAGCATGCTCAAACTACACATTCAAACCCTTAACAGAAATTGCCTCTATCATGCCATTACCATAATAGGTTTGTAGGGTGTACTCCATAGGAATTTTCATCTTCACATTCGATGCAACAACTTCATTTGAGGCAACAATCTTTAAGAATGCCAGTGTTGTTACAACCTACATTACCTTTTTTGAAGTTTATAGAATGATTACTACTCTTATAACTTAACCCTTTATCCTTTTATAGCATCTTTGAACTACTTGTATGGCTGTCACACCTTTTATGTTGATGGTGTCAAAATATCCTTTTTTATTAATATGCTTGTTCATAACAAGGTGGTTGTGATACTTGTTGAAGTGGTATTTCCCATCTTTACTTTTGAAACACTATACTTTGTAGCTTCATAGATTGTTACTTTTATTAAAGTTTGTCATACATTCTTCACCGCAACTCTTCCATTTCTGAAGAACTCATAATGCCCAGGTTTTTCATTAGTAAGATAAGACCTAGCAACTTCATATCTTTCAAAATGATAATAATTTTCTCGTGTCAATAGGATCTACAAGAAATAAGTATTCAACCCTTACATAAATCCACAACTTGACCTTAAGATATTTTGGAAACTATTAATAATTTAGTTATTCTATCTCAAAAAATAGCAAGTTTCATCTAACTTTTGTTTGCATTTAATCTATCAAACTGTCCATATATTTTTTCTCATGATATCATAAAGCTCACAATATTGGGATTCTTTCTTTCCTCCATGTCAATGCCCTACTTGGCATATAGAGTGCAACTATGAATATGCTCCCATTTTTGCACAAAAATCACTATCCCCTCAATCTAAACCAAACATAACTACAATTACTGAGTAGATTTAATCATACACTGTCTATGACCATTTTGAAACTAGATATCAATTACCACTTGTTTTCATTGACAACCATGCCTTTACACTGTAGGAACTTTTAGTTAACACTATACATTGGCTCATCAATATGTGCAAGTGAAAATGAATGGCGATGGAAATATTCTCATGTTTCTCAATGTCTCTAATGTAGCCTTCACCGCTTTATTTCCATACTACTCTCCAAGGACTGTCAACCTCATGCAAATCTCACACTTTATGGTGACTATCAATACTATCCTTTTCCCTTTGATTTAGGTATAAAGACCACCCATATCACTTCCTAAGACTGTCTACTATTCAACTTCTCAATGATCATAGTCAACTTCTTTGTATATTATTTTACTCTTCTCACTATCCATTAGATTTCATAATGTAATTGTCCTTGTATAACCTCTCAATGTTATTTAACTCATTGTTGTCACATTCAAATCATATGACTGTGATTTTCCCTACAATGTGTCATCTTATGAGAACAAAACAAGATCTTAAGCACTATTCTTTATACATGGCTATAAAGACAATAATTCATATTATTGAAGTATCAAATGCTCACTATCCTTTTGATGTTCTCTATGGTGAGAATGAAATATCCTTAAGTCACCTCAAAACCCTTGCACTAAACCCTATTATTTTCATCAATACCACTCTTTATCACATTACCACCATGATCATAGTCCTTTAGGTCTTCATCTAAAATCCAACTTCCTTGAACTATCATGGGTGTATGCATGCCATCAAATCCGCCCTTTTGATAAATGAGTGAACTTTTCATACATCTATTTTTCCTTGTCATATAGAAGGTGACTATCCATTTTCCAAGTTCATTTCCCTCATCATGCATCTTTGGTTTGTATAGGTTAATTTATGTGACTATCATACTACAAGGTCATTGTCTTTTCTTTGCTGCATATTCCTCATGACAATCCTCCAAAACTTACCCCCCTTTTCTATTATTAGACTTGTATATGACAATTATTATAACCATGATTTGGGTTGTAGACTGCCCCTTTCTTTGATACTTATCTTTGTCGTAGAATCATGCTTCTTCAAGATTTTAAAATATCCTCATATTTCTCATACTACTCTGTAAGGTTGCATCTCATGTCTCATGGTCCTTTCTGTTCAATGTTTCAAATAAAATTCCAACAAAACAAGCACTATCATCAAAGCCTTCACTCATTTTCTATGTGTGAAAGGTAGGGAACCATCTTCTGCTATAATTTGCTAGCTAAAAGAGCTCCATTGATACTTTTTATCACACATTATATTTTAGCAGTGACATCTTCATGGAAATATTTTCATAGGGGTTTTGCTCATTATGATTCATCATCCAGACCTTTATTCTTTTAAGTATCTTGTAACCCCTAGTTTTGATTAGTGGACTGTGAATAAAAGACTAAACTCTTATTCCCATATTCAACCCCATTTGCACCGTACCCCTATCTACAAGCAGTGCTCCAAACTTACCCTTCTCTATAAAGACATTATGCTCTCCTAATGAACCAATCTTTGTCCCATCATCTGCATTTGGATGTGTAGAATTTCTTTCTGTAAAAAAAATAATTGAAGATTGATTTTCTTTTGAATCACTCATATTAAAAAGTTAGAAAATAATCTACTCTTTATAGTTGTCTTATATTTTAAGTCTATCATCTGTTATAATATATCTACAAATTCATGCCCCTTGTGCCAAACTAAATCCAGTAAAGAAAGAAAAAAAAGTGTGTTAAGGTATAGTTTGCAACCCAATCTAGCTTCACAACACTAATACCCACACCATGAAATCTAGAGATAAATTTGACTTGTTATGACATCATGTGTACTTGTCCAACAAATCCATTGAAGTAAATGTCAAAAATATGAAGAGACAACTAGGTAAAATATAGGAGGAAAAACTGAGAATCATAATGGTTGTAAAGGATTTTAATTGTAAAAAACCTTTGTTGTTCTCTAGTTCATCATGTGTTCCCTCAAAGTACTATTGATTTTGTGCAAGATCTATGTAGTTCATAGAAAATTCTCACTTATTGTGTCTATGTGACAACATCATCTAAGGTTTATGAAGTTTTGAACAGTAACATCAATAACCCTCAAAAATTGAAAACATTCATTAAAGCACCTTGACAGGGATCCTTGACATAAAAACTTAACATTTCCACCTCACATTCAGGAGATTTTAAAGAAAAATGAAGGTGTATTGAAAGAAAACAGAAAATATGCTCATGATGCAACTTGTTTCAATTAGAACATTTAATAGGATTTGCATTTTCTTGTCAAAAAATCTCCCTATAACAACAAACATACCCTGCAGAAAAGTAGAGAACAAAACATGTATAGCTTTAATTTGGAAATATTTGGGCACGTGTAAGTGATGTATCACAATATCTTAAAGACTCTCCTTCGTCACATAACATGCCCTATCCTTCTCCTCAAACTAGCAAAGTGGTGAAGAATCCTTCAATGCAAGCAACAAAACCCTAACATTTTACTACTGAGTGGAATGAAAACTATTCTCTTCTTGGCACCCAAAAATGATTAAGTCAAACATTCTTCACTTTTCTTCTTTTGCCTTCTTCACTTTATTGATTTAGTCATTTTATTTTTACAAAAATATCCCTTTCAATTTTTGCAAACTTATTTTAATCCAAAAGATTAAAATAAGCTAACACTTTTGGTGACCTCTGATGATGTTTTTCTTGCTAAAACTTAGTGACTAGATGCCTTAAATCATCCATTGGGCATATGATTCATGAAGAAACTTGGGAAGATACAAAAATCAGACCTTTCATACTGTTGTAACACTTCAAGACAAATAGTTTAGACCTTCAAACCTACCCAAACCAACTAAAGAAGACTCAAAACTATATTGAAGCAAACTAACCAACTCTGCATCAATACTTGGAGGAATGAAAAGACTCCTAAAACCTACTTGCAACAACACTTATTGACTAAAAAACCTAAGCCTAACCTACCCTAACCAACAACAAGGCTCACTCAAACAAAACCATTGACTAGTTTTGCAAAAAAACTTCCTTTTCTGACCAACAAAGGATGTGTTACATGATCATAAACAACTAAGAGGATATTGAAAACAAATAGATATTCAATAAATTACTTCAATGCTTCATGAATGATGTAAATAAACTCACATATTTTTATTTTGAATTAGGTAAGTAAGTTGACTTTGACCTTCTTTAGCTGCAACTTCATATTCATCTTTCTCCTCAATTGTAACCTCATGCTTGGGTGCAAGCATGATTGGTGATGCTTTATGGGCCCCCATTTTAGCTAAATTTCTGGTAGGACACCCTCTTGAAAGAAAAAAATTTGAATTCCCATTGCTGTCTACTTCTTTTTGGACTGTTTTCTCAATGTCATGCACATTGGAATTTGATTAAGTTTATATTGTTCAAATGAAAAAAATATTGTATTCTCCTCTAGTTTGTGTTGCTCATAATTTTTTGATTTAGAAAGTGTTATCTTGAAATCAATATTTGAGCAAAAGTCTTCAATGGTGCTAGAGAAAAAGTCTTCATCAATTTCTAGCTTGTTCTCCTTGTGCTTGCCAATATTTACACTCTTCAAAATAATGTTATCCTCATTTTGCACTTGGTATATGAGCACCTTATAAAAATCATTTGTATCTTCCAGTTGTTCCAAAATTATTGTTGATGTTGGCATAAGAGTGTTTTCTTCATCCTTCTTAACAAAAGAAAGAAACTCGTCAAACCATAAGGTAGACTTCTTTTTCACCACCCCCTTCTTGCTTTTTATTTTGTTGTCCCAACTGATTTGTTGACATAGAAATATTATCATCTTCAACAAAAAGTGGAAGATCATCAAACAAAATAGTCAACACTTCAGATTCAGTCCCTGTTACTTCCTTTTCAACCTACTATCCTATTTGATTATTTTCATCACCCTCTTACAAGAGGTCATTTTTTTCATTTTTCCATCATGTGCAAGTTCATCAACTGCAAGTTGTTCTTCTCTTACCTTAGAAAACTCCTCTTCTGTCTCACTAAGCCAGCCATCTTGATAAATAATAGGCCCCTCTTTGAAAAGGGAAATGGTACTAGGATGAGAAGGCTGATTTGATGGATGACTTTGAGGAATTTACTGAGTCTCTTGAGGTAGGAAAAGTTTTTGAGGGGACTCTTCATGAGAAATAGTAGGTTGACTTTAATCAAGAACATGTTCTTGCACTAGAAAACTACTCCTAAGACTTGGTATTTCAAATTTATCACACTTACTTGAGAATTAAGGAGGCTTATCTTGCTTGAAACTTAGAAACTTGTACTTAGGAGCCTCCTCTTTCATGGGCTGATCTGGAATGCAAGAGGCCGATTGGGATTCCAAAATTTGTACTTGAGCAAGTAATAACTTCATATACTCTTGTTTGGAAAAAAATATCTTTTGCAAGAGACTCTTCATACTGCTTCCTTTGTGCATCCATATCCTACTAGTATTGATAGGCTTGGTAAGCCAACTCCTCCTGCTGCAAGTTGAATTCTTGTTGACTCTTGATGTAATCTAGTTGCTTATTGAAGCCTATTGAAATATAATTTTGATGTCACTAATCCCCATATTGTTAGTATTTTGGGCTTGGCTAGGAAGGTAGCCATGTTGGTTTGACATGTAAGTGACTTCTTGAGACTGATTTTGAGCATATTTAGGTTGTCTTGAGGTTTGAGCAAGGGTGGGTGGGTGGAAAACCTGATAAGTTTGTTGATAACTTGTTACATTATAGGCTCATTTAGAATAAAACTAGCAAGTTTTTCTATGTGGTATGGATGATAAGAAGGCATATAAGCAACATTTTCATGGAATGGAGGTGAAAAGACATTTTGTCCATGAAAACATGACATACTCAAAAATTCAAAAAGCTAGAAATATCTTAGAAATGCTTTGAAATGAAATAAAATCAAGTTTTTTTTGTTGAACATACCAATATTTAGCCTACTTGAGCCAATAGATTTGAGCCTAGAGTCGCCAGGTGTGAAAAATTTGCCTTGAAAATTAGATATTACTAACATCCACACCAAATATCAACAATGTAAGGACAAGTTTTGAACCATGATAGTTCAAACAGTCCCACTGATCGTGCCAAAATATGTTATCACCAAATAACTCACCCTTTCTAAGCTGCAAAACTTAGCTTACTAGTGAAACATGGGATATTTCTTGATTTGTGGGTCACTTATAATGGAAAGAACCTCTAGAGAGGGCTAGTTCCCTTGATAGTCACCTATCCTAAATCAAACTATTGCTTTGGCTGATGTAAAAGGATAAAGGGATGACATGAATTGACAATAGCCTATGTGGGTGATGCACCAAAATGTTTACAACTTGCTTCTACTATTTTGACACACAAACTTTTTTTATTCAACTTATATTCACATAACTCACATATTCAAATGCTCAAGCATAAGTGTTTCATAAGAAAGTTTGGTATGTTTACAACCTCTAGAAGGAAGACCAGTTGTTTTCACAAGTAAAGATTTTAGACCTTGACAACATAACTTATGACCTACAAGAAACATGATTTTTCTTCCTAAATGTCATGTCTACACTTTTCATTTATTTATTTAAATACAGACATTAATCGTTATGTCGAATTTAGATTAAAATTAAATGTTTATTTAAAGATGGTTGAATTAAAATTCAAAATGAAATGAAGTTGAAATTGAATTGAAATTGGAATAGTAATGAAATTGAAATCGAAATGCAAGTATTATGATTTGGATTATATTTATGTTTAATTCGGGGTTTGTCATTACTGATGATAAATCGAGTGCAAGTGAACGCAGGAAATAGGTGAACGAAGTTGAAGGCGAGAACAATGATCAGGTAGAGTTGTTTAGCCGATTGACGTTTACGAATAGATGGGATCTCACACACTCACGTAGATTTATATTTTAATGTATTGTGCGTATATCATGCTTGCGAATTGAAAAATTTAGTTTTACTGTGATTTCTCTAAAATTGCAAAAATGCATGTGATTGAATGATGATTTTGTTAAATTGATTAAATTTAACGTAAATTAAAAAGATAGATTGCTTATTAGAATATTTTATTATTATTTGGAAATAAGAAATTAGAAATTTAGAAATTTAAATGCAATAGATTTAAATTCAAAATTTGATTAAATTTAGTTAAATAAAGTGATTTTGAAATTTAAAATGCTTTTTAAATTAAAATTATGAAATGAATGTATTTTCAAATTCTGAAATTGAATTAAATCTTAAGATAGCTAAATTGAGAAATTTAAAATCAAAACTCAGGTAAACTTGGATTCTTCATTCTAAAATCTAAACTTTAGTTAAATGAGAAAAGAAAATATCTAAAAATCCTCAATCAAGAAGCATTCTAAAATTGAAACTTGGAGTTGGAATTTGGAACTGGAGATCAATGAGGAAATGGTGGATCTCATTCCTTGTTGATATCAATGCATGAAAAATAGATAAATATCAGATTGGAAATTTGAATGGGGACACATAGAGAATTTGAGAAAAACACAAAATTCTGAAATTGAAAGAAACTCAGAAAATATTCATCTTTTAACTTGATCTTGAGCAAAAATTCGAAATTGAGAAAAGAGACATACAGGAAAATCTTTTTATTTCTGATGGAGAAATCACACTAAGCATTTTAAAAATTATTAAGAGGTAATTCTAAAGTTATTTGAGGAGGTATTTAGAAATTATGGAGGAGCTTGGGCAGACAGGAGGCGCAACAAGCACAGTGGTGAAGGAGGTGCAGCAAGCACACCAACATCCACCCCACACACCCCTTCCAAATGCCTCTTCACATGCACAAGGAAGGCAGTATGAGGTGAGACCTTGAAGAGGCTCGCACAACCATCCATGCACCCTACGCAGCCCTCCCCATTCATTCTTCACACCTGCGCACCAAGGAAAGGGCATGTAGCACAGTCAACAGGAAGATAGAAGTGAATACAATAAAAATATAAGAGGTTCTTCCACGCCTCATAGCAGGTAAAAAAAAAAGACTCCACAGAACTCACAGAGGCCATAGTAAGAAGGATACATAGCTAGGAAAGGTAGAGGATAGAAGTAAAGGCATAGGAAGTTCACAAGAATATATTTCCAAATTTCATAATTTACCAGGTAGGAATTTGTTATTCAAATTCTAAAAGTAGATCTCTCAATTTCATCTCAAATAAATTATGGAAGTGAACATTAAATAGTAAAGAAGATCTTGTTGGATAAAAATTAGGAAAAAGAGAGATTTAAACTCTGATTGTTAAAATTATTCTTGCAAATTTATTTAAACAGGAAACATAATTGAATTGTAATTAAAATTCCAGAACTTTGACAATTTAGAATTTGAGATTTTAGGAAGAACCTTTGACTAAATATTTGAAATGCTGACATTGATCAAAGTAGGGAATAGACTCAAAACAAAAAGAAAGTTTTGGATTTAAAATCAGCAAACATATTAAACTGAAACTTTAATTATTTTTGCTCAAAATTTGAAAAATTCTGATTTAAATCGTGCTTAGAACAGTAACCTGAAAATTAGAATAACGTATTAAATTTGGAAATGATCTTACAATTTTGAGAAAAACGAAATGATCATGAACATAAATTAGTTAAATTATACTAACATAAAATAAAGATTGTTGACAGAAAAATATAAAACAAAATTTTATTTTCAATTTTTAAACACAAATGGTGAAAAGAGAATTACTTAAATTTGTAAATCATGTTTTCCTTGAAAACTGTCAAATTTGAGACTTTTAAAATAGTTAGGTTTAACTTGATAAATGATTGTTATTTAAACGCTGAAAATAGGATAAATTGGAAATAAAACGTTTTAACTTGAGTTTCGATCTATTTTTGAAAACATTCAGAACGATTATTTAAACAACTTAAATTAAATGAGAGTATGAAACAATTGAACGTGTACTCTTTTAATTTAACATTTTTATATGTATTATTCAACATACTGTAGTTACACCTTCATTTAGAAAACTTTATTGATTATTTAAATTACTCAATTAAAATATTAAATTTATGACTTTTTACGAATTGAACAATGGAAAGAAGTACTTATTAAACTATTTTTGTTTTAAACACTATTTTCAGTTGATGTTTTGAAAGATTACGAAAGAATGCATTTAATTGTTGGAACCATGCATGAATGATAGATAATTCTGCATGTGATGTTTTTGGGAAAGTTACCTTCCGGGACGGGTGCCGAATATGGGTAAATAGAGAGTGTAGTTTTGCTTTTTCCAAAACTACTTTTTATTGTCGTGCATGACATTTTACTTGGCCAAGTAATTTTTGTACCATTGAAATAGATGGATTATTTGAGCTCTCTACCATATCCTAGTACCGAACTTGCTTCTTTCTTAACGAAATTAGAAAAATGAAAATGCTTGTGGTTTACTAGTAGTACTAGGCATGCACCAGATTCCATCTTGCTCGTAGACTGCTTTTTGCTAAGCAATTTGTGTAGGGTTGGGTATTTCTTGATTGACTAAGAAATTTCGGGGAAGCGTAAGCTTCGAGGTTGGGCAGAAAAGTGCTTGATTCTTGTTCTCGTCTTCTTTTGAAGATTTTCTTATGGATGGAAGATCGACAGACTGAATCTTCTTTTTAATGCTTTATTATTTATGATGTATGTAATGATGAACTTATTGCGACTGAATGCCTAAGTCTCGAATTGTAAACTGGATATGTAATCATCCATTGTATTTATTATTCAAAATATGTATTTCGACACTTGTAAGATTTAGACTGAATTATAATGAAGATATCTTATCAACTTTTATGTCGTTGTATGTAATCGACTTGTTCTTTTGATGAATGAATGAAGAGATGACGACTTTATTTGGAATATAATGGAATTTATTTTAAGTAAATGTCAAATTTTAGAATTTAATTTTTTCACGCTTTACACTAAAGGTGCTGGAAATGAGACAGTATATTAGAGGTTCTAAACATAAAACCCAAAAATACACATCAATCATCAGTTGCACACAATAAAACAACCATTGAGAAGGAAAAACCACAGAACTTTATTAAAAGAAAGGTGTTCTTACAATGGATACAAGTCTGAAGTATATATCCTTACTATGAAAAATGTATTACAAAGTGTTTTGTTTTAGTCTAAAACTAAAAAAACTGAGTTACAATACAAAAAAAAATCTTTGACAGCTTACAATACAACTCCAAGAATTGAAAGAACTAAAGAGAAAATTAAAATAGGCATGCTTATTAGCCTACAATAGTTTCCTATCCTCTAGTGGCTTGTTACAATGAATAAATGACATGTTTCATAACTTTGAACAAGTCATAAACTTCCTTGAGCACCCAACTGAAAGATGTTCAATGCTTTCTTTAACTGTATTTACAGCTGTACATTGAGGAAGAAAGTTGGAAAACCTTTTAGCTCCTAGATGCTTGCCTCCACTTGTAGATACTCTCAACTGTTATCCAAGTCACCAAACTTGATTCCTATAAAATCTCTTCTTTCTCATTAATCCTCCAAACTGCTCATAAATATTCTCCTAGATGCTTGCAACTAACTTTCAACTAGCTAATAAATATGCCAACTACTACCACCTCATCTTTAAGCTTTTCAAACATGTGCAAAAGAGCAGAAAAGGTCATAAAATTTAGGAGGGCATAGGAGAAGTTTTAGGGGTTGAAATTGCCACTTTTTTGATGTCTTGTCTATTGATCTATGTTTGTTTCTTCCACTAGGTTCATGCTTCTTTTCCTTCTAATACTGTCATTTCATTTGAATGTTCTCTGACTTTTGATGAGTTTTCCTTGTCCAACTTATATATTTTTTGGTGGATTGTCATGAAATAAGCATGCTCAAACTACACATTTAAACCCTTAACATAACTTGCATCTATCATTCCATTATCATAATAGGTCTATAGTGTGTACTCCATAGGAATTGTCATCTTCACATTTGATGCAACAACTTCATTTGAGGAAACAACCTTTAAGAATGCTAGTGTTGTTACAACCTACATTACCATTTTTTAAGTTAAGAGAATGATTACTACTCTTAGAAGTTAGCCCTTTTTCCTTTTATAGCATCTTTGAACTACTTGTATGACTACCACACCTTTTATGTTCATGGTATCAAACTGTCCTTTGTTATTATTATTATTTTTCATACCAAGGTGGTTGTGATACTTACTGAGATGGTATTTCCCATATTCATCTTTGAAAAACTATCCTTTGTAGCTACATAGATTGTAACTTTTATTAAAATTTTCCATACATTCTTGACTATAACTGCCATTTCTGAAGAATCTCATAATGCCCAGGTTTTTCATTAGTAAGATAAGACCTAGCAACTTCATATATGTCAAAATGATAATAATGTTCTCATGTCAATAGGATATACAAGAAATAAGTATTCAACCCTTACATCAATCCACAACTTGACCTTAAAGATCTTTTGGAAACTCTTGATAATTTAGTTATTCTATCTCAGAAAATAGCAAGTTTCATCTAACTTTTTTTTGCATTTAATCTAGCAAACTATCCATATCTTTTTGCTCATGAGATCATATAGCTCAAAAAATTGGGATTCTTTCTTTCCTCCATGTCAATGCCCTCCTTGACATAGAGATTGCAACTATGAACATGCTCTCCTTTTTGCACAAAACCATTGTCCCCTCAATCTAAACCAAACATAACTACAATTATTGAGTAAATTTAATCATATAGTGTTTATGAAAGTTCTGAAACTAGATATCAATTACCACTTGTTTTCATTGAAAACCATGCATTTACACTGTAGGAACTTTTAGTTAACACTATACATTGGCTCATCAATATGTCCAAATGATAACTAATGGTCATGTAAAGATTCTAACTTTTCTTATTGTCTCTGATGTAGCCTTCACCCCTTTATTGTCATACAACTCTCCAAGGACTGTCAACCTCATGAAAATCTTACACTTTATGGTGTCTATCAATACTATCCTTTTCCCTTTGATTTAGGTATAAATACTACCCATATCACTTCCCAAGACTATCTACTATTCAAATTCTCAATTGTCATACTCAACTTCTTTGCACAGTCTTACTCTTCTCACTATCCATTAGAGTTCTTAAAGTAATTGTTCTTGTATAACCTCTCAATGTTCTTTAAGTCATTTTTCACATTCAAATCATATGACTACGATTGTCCCTACAATTTGTCATCTTATGAGAACAAAAAAATATCTTAAGCACTATCCTTTATTCATGGCTATAAAGACAAGAATTCATGTTATTGATGTATCAAATGCTCACTATCCTTTTGATGTTCTCTACGGTGATCATGGACTATCCTTAAGTCACCTCAAAACCCTTGCACTAAACCCTATGATTTTCATCAATCTCACTCTCTATCACATTACCACCATGATCACAGTCCTTTAGGTCTTCATCTCAAAGCCACCTTCCTTGAACTATCATGGGAGTATGCATGTCATCAAATCTGCCCCTTTTGATAGATTGAAATTTTTATGCATCTATTTTTCCTTGTCATACAAAAGGTGACTATCCATTTTCTGAGGTCATTTCCCTCATCATGTATCTTTGGTTTGTACAGGTTACGTTATATGACTGTCATACTACAAGGTCACTATATTTTCTTTGCTGCATATTCCTCATGGAAATCCTCCAAAATTTACCCCCTTTTTCTATTCTCATACTTGTATATGACAAATATTATAACCATGTTTTGGGTTGTAGATTACCCCTTTCTTTGATACTTATCTTTGTCCTTGAATTATGCTTCTTCAATATTTTAAAATATCTTCATGTTGCTCATACTCCTCTATAAGGTTGCATCTCGTGTCTCATGGTCCTTTCTATTCAATGCTTCAAATCAACTTCCAACAAAATAAGCACCATCATCAAATCCTTCACTCATTTGATATGTGTGAAAGGTAGGGAACCATCTGCTACTATAGTTTTCTAGCTAAAAGAGCACCATTGACACTTGTTATCACACATTATCTTTTAGCACTGACATCTTCATGGAAATATTTTCACAAGGGTTTTTCTCATCATGATTCATCATCCAAACCTTTATGCTTTTAAATATCTTGTAACCCCTAATTTTGATTAGTGGACTGTGCATGAAAAAACTAAACTCTTATTCCCATCTTCAACCACATTTGCATTGTACCCCAATCCACAAGCAGTGATCCAAACTTACCTTGCTCTGTAAATCTAGTAGAGAAAGAAAAATGTGTGTTAAGATATAGTTTGCAGCCCAATATAGGTTCACAACACCAATACCCAAACCATGAAATCTATAGCCAAATTTGACTTTTTGTGACACTGTGTGGACTTATCCAACAAATCTATGGAGGAAAATGTCAAAAATATAAAGATACAACTAGGTAAAATATAGGAGGAAAAATCAAGAAATCGAGAACCAAAACGGTTGTAAAGGATTGCAAATGTAAAAAATCTTTATTGTTATCTCTTTCATGAAGTGTTCCTTCAAAGTACTATTGATTTTGTGCAATAACTATTTATTTCATACAACCTTCTCACTTATTGTACCTATGTGATAGAGTCATCTAAGGTTTATGAAGTTTTTAAAAGGAAAATCAATAACCTCAAAAACTAAAAAAAATCATTAAAACACCTTGATAGGGATCCTTGACATCAAAACTTAACATTTCCACCTCACATTCAAAAGATTTTAAAGAAAAATTAAGGTGTATTGAAAGAAAATGGAAAATATGCTCATGATGCAGCTTGTTTCAGTTAGAGCATTTAATAGGATTTTCATTTTCTTGTAAAAAAATCTCCCTATAACAATGAACATACCTTGCAAAAAAGTAGAGAACAAAACACATATAACTTTATTTTGGAAAAGTCTAGGTGTGTGGAAGTTATTTGTCACAATATCCCAAAGAATCTCCTTATTCACACAACATGCCCTATCCTTCTCCTCAAACCAACAACGTGGTGAAGACTCCTTCAATGCAAGCATCAAAACCCTAAAATTTTGTTGTTGAGTGGAATAAAAACTATTCTCTTCTTGGTGCCCAAAAATGATTAAGTCAAACATTATTCACTTTTCTTCATTTACCTTCTTCACTTTATTGAATTAGTCATTTTATTTTTACAAAAATATCTCTTTAAATTTTTGCAAACTTACTTTAATCCCAAAGATTAAAATAAGCTAATAGCTCCAACATTGATAGGTTCAAAACCTTCAACCAAGGTTGTTGATTATTCTTGATACTCCCTAGTGAGGAGATTGAATCCTCCATCTCCAGGTTCCTTAGAGAGGTTTTCACCCTCTGATACGTCCTTTATTTTTCCTTTTTCTTGATTTTATAGAGCCACATTGTGGTTTTCCCTAGGGGATCTCATTTTGAGTTTTAGATTTTTTATTTTAATTTTGCTACTGGAGGATGCAATCTCCCCTCCAAAGTATGCTCTTTTTTCTAGTTCTATGATAAAACCAGCCTTGCAATCTCTTTGTGGTATACCATGTTGAATTTCCATGAACTAAGCAATAGATTTTTTGTTCTGGAATAGGTCCACAACTGATACGTGATGTTGTTGATCCCAAATGATCAACTTTAGGTGAATTAAGGGTAGGTTATCATCACTATTGGAAAAGCTTACAAAGGATATGGAAAGATTAAGAATAGAAGTGTTATCAAGGTTGCAAAGGGTATCTAGTTAATATTCACTAGCGTAATATTCCCATTCCCTTTTGTTGGAATTTGTTTCAATATGGTAGCCATCTGATGTCTCAATGATGATAGAAGGAGCTATTTCTTGAAAAGAGGTAGTGTCAATGATTGGGGTAACCACGTCTATCAAACCATAACCTAGTCCCATATTCTTCTTACATTGTTCTATTATGATGGGTTCTCTGATACCTTGTTTGTGTAGACCAAGGCCACCCTTCTAGTATGTCTCATATTTCTTGCCAGCTAATAACCTTTATTGTTAGGATCCACAGGTATGGGATGTAGTTGTTTCTGTTCTTCGTGTTGTTATTCTTTGTAGATCCACTATTAGAGGTCCTCTTCGAATACCACTTCATCCTTCATGTCTCCCCATGTGGTGAAGATAGTAGCTTTGACTTCATAGGTGACATCTTGCATATTTTTTATTTCCTTTGGTCACCTATAGGATTTTGGTGATGGGGGAAGATCCCCAATATAGAAGGATTATTTGAAATGGTATTCTCAAAAACCCTTGTCAAGCACTTGGATCTTGAGGTTGGATTTTGGAGGATTGGTTAATGTAGATAGAGTTGAAGATGAAGCAAGTGATGATGGATTAACATAGGAAAATGAGTCAAAGGATATGTCATTACTAGGTATTTGAAGGAGCATTTTGTACTTCTCCTCGAAGATTGTGCAATAATGGAAAGGTTCTAGATCAGCGTATATTGTAACTTCCTTATCATTTTAAGGAAATCTTAAGCATTGATGAAAGGTTGAAGGGACCACTTGCATTACATGGATCCATAGAAATCCCAAGAGAAGGTTATAGGGTAATTCAATATCCAGTACCTAACAAGTCATTTCTACTATTTTTGGCCCCACTTGAATGGGAAGTCATATTGTGCCCTCAAAGTTTCTCTTCATATCATCATAGGCCCTTAAGATGATACTTTTGTTTTTGTCGACCATGTCATCAAAATATCCTAACTGCTTTACCATTTTTAAGGTACATATTTTTAAGCCTACACCTCCATCTATCAAGACTCTCTTGATGTTGTGTTTATGGATGTAAACCTTGAGATACAAAGTTTGATTATTAAAGGATATTTTGGGAAGGTATTTTTCAGAAAAGACCAAATGATATGGTGAAGTGATGATACCAATCATGGCTTGAAATTGATATGTGTTAAGATTGTTAGGCACTAAATCTTTAATGAGAGATTTCTCCAGGATATATTTATATGTGGGTGATAACTTTAGAAGCTCAAGGATAGAGATTAGTGTTGGCTTTTTTTAATTGATCAACAATACTGTAGTCATGGGAAGGCTTAATTGTGAATTTGGTTGGAAGTGGGGATTCTTGAATCATGAATCAATTCCCTCTTCAAGTAGTAGCATTACACTCGAGTCTTTTTCCAAGTATGGTTATGACATTGATATTGCAATCAACTTGACAGATGGTTCCTATGACTTCATTGTAGGTAAAGTTATCTTTTTGGTAATATTTCCCCTTATCTTTGTCATTTCCTCTAGAATGATCGGGGATTGGATCCTTTTATATTCCCATCTCTCTATTTTTGGAGTGCCTAGGATGATGTTCAATGTCAACCTCTCCTTTCTCTATCAAGTCTTGTACAATTTTTTAAAGCCTCATGTAGTTATTTGTTGTGTGGCCTTTGATTTTGTGGAATTCACATCAATCATTCTTGTTGTACCAAGGATTTTTAAATTTTGCTTCATCATAAGTTGTTATTATCAAGATCAAGAAGCTTGATAAGGTTATTTTGAATGATTTTATGCATATCTACCTCAAGAGTTTCTCCCAATGGGGTGAATTTTCCTCTAGTTTGGTTAGTTAGCCTTGGCGACCCTCTTTGATTATCTTGAACTTGAATTGTTTTTTGGTTATTATGATAGTTATTTTGAGGATACATAAGATAGTTTTTATATATGCTGTCTTGAGGATAGTTTGTTTGAGCTTCTTGGAAATTATTCTATGGATTGTTAGGAGGTTGTACAGTTCATACAAATTTTGCATCAACCACTCCATCATTGATAACGTTCTTGTTCTTTACCCTTATTTTAGGATTTTCATTAGAACTAGAAGCTTGATCCTTGTTTTTATAGAGTTTAATGACTCCCCTCGCTATGAGGGCTCTCTTGATGAGTAAATTTTTTTCAATGGTTTCTTCAAAACTACTAGGGCACAACATGGTTAGTTGGTAGCTAATATCTACTTGAATGTTAGAGACAAATATTTCCATGAGCTATTTTTCGAGAATGAACCACTTACACTTACTAGCTTTGTGTCTCCATCTCTGTAGATATGAATCAAATGATTCCCCTTGGATTTTTTTAATCTTGTATAGGTCAAGGAATATTATGTCTTGCTCTATGTTATAGGAGAAGTGGTTAACAATTTTTTCTAATAACTCATCAAAGGTTTTGATACCAGGTGGTAGATAAGAGAACCTCTCAATAGTGGCCTTGCCGAGACTTCATGGGAAAAGCCTCATTAAATAAGAGTCGTTGTGTTTTACATCCATGCAAGCTATTGAAAAGTATTGTATGTTTTCTATTAGATCTCCTCTTCCCTTGTATTTGTCAAATTTAGGTATTTCAAAGTTCTTAGGGAAGGGTATCATGTTAATGGAATGATCTAAGGGATATGTACATATGTATTGTAGAGCGTAGCTCTTCTTCAGTTTTTTGAGTTGAATGTTTGATACCCTTTGGTTTAGATTCTAGATTTGTAAGGTTATGTCATTACTTGGTGCATTCATTTGATGAGGAGGGATGTTATAACCTTGCTTCCCTATAATGTTTTGTGTGTTGTATTGTGGGGTTTGTATATATGAGGGCCCTTGGACCATGTTGTGAGTGTAGGATGATGGATTGGGTCCTTGATGATCAATGTGAGTGTAAGTTTGATGTTGTTTTTGAGGTATGACACATTGTTGTTAAGGTGTGAACTATTTTTGTTGAGTTGTGATGTGTTGTTGTTGAGGTGTGTAGGTTTGATATTGTGATGGAGGTTGTTGTGCACCCATGTTGTATTGTGGTGGATTGGATGCTTGATTTTCAAGGTGTGTGTTTTGTTGTGGTGAATTGGGTGCTTGATTTTGAAGGTGTGTGTTTTGTTGTGGTTGAGCATATGTTTGATGATGGGTATTGAAATTTGGTGGCTCCAAAATGTATGTTTGATGTTGAGGATTTTGGGTAGATGATGATCCATATTGATATTATGTGTTAGGATCATAGTATTGTTGTTGATGCATGTATTGAGTTTGATCTTGGAAATTTACTTGGTACATGCTTTGATCTTGTGGTGGTTGTTGATATATAGGTGGATTTTTTTGTTGATACATGTGTTGTCCTTGAGGTGGATTTTTAGCATGCAGTTGTGGTTGCAAAGGGTTATTGCCTTATTAGTTCACTACATGTTGTGGTTGTATTGGTGGAAGACTTCCCATGTTTTTCATATTAACACTAGGAACTCATTGTTGGGTGTTCCAAGATGTACCATATACATTGAGTTCTATTGTATTAGTTTAAAAATTATGTGGTGGCATGCTTTGACTTGTCAATAAGTTTAGATTTTATTGAGCATGTTGAGCTACCACAACATGTCCAATTTGTGAGGGATTTCTATATAATGGACTCTCCACATTTTATGGGAAAGATTGATCATTGATAGGTTCTTTTGAGAATAAAGGTGGTATCTTGGGATCTACCACTGATTTATGTATTTGTCTCACCATTGATTGGTCTCCCAAATGAATGAGATTGACATCCTTAATAACTTCAACATTAAATTATGTAGGTAGCTTGGCACCACTTTGTGCTAGTTTGAGGAAATAGGTGTTTAGATCTTTCCCAATCATTTTTTGCATTAGTTTTTGCATTTTTGGATCTTGGGAGTGCTCTAAAATTACTTCATCAATGATTTCCTCATCATTATCATACTCCTCTATGATCATATCTATAGGATTAGGAGGTTGAATTTGTTGCCTAGAAAAATTGTCTTGATTTTTAAGGTGTATGTCAGCATCACTATGTGGTTGATTTGGATGAGCTTTGAAAGTTGGTTGTTCTTTGGGAGTTGAGTATGTCTTAGGATTGTAACCTCATGGTTGAGATTCCTCATTGGTGATTTTGGTATTTGGTGCATTAGAGCTGCTTTTTTGGCTTCCATTTTATTTTTATGTTGAGATCTTGTTGTAGTCATAAACGAGCTCAAAAGACTAGTGAATTTGAGATGACAAGTTATGGGGTGGTGTTTTGATTTGAGATTTTGTTTGGTAAAATGACGTACAAAAGGAATGTGTGGAAACCTTTTGGACAAAGGTTTTTGGTTTTTTGTTATGGATTGATGTTGGGATAGTTGGACAATCAAGTTTGATTTTTGATGATAAGATTTTGTTACTCAACCCTATGATGAGGAGATGAGTCGATTTTGAATGTTGTTTGATGAATGATGCTATGATATTGGATGGTAAAACCCTAATATAAGAGTATGAGTGGATGTTTGATGTTTTTGATTTGATACTAGTTTAGAAAAAAAGTGCCCAAGACTCAAATCGATGTTTTTTCTGTCTTAGAGGATATGGTGATTTCTTTACTTGAACTAGCTATGAGGTTGGAAGTAAAGGTTGATGTAAAACAATAGCAAGATGATAGTTTGATTTCTTGTATTCAATACATGTCCAAGACTAGGTTAATGTTTGGTTGGTGATGGTGATGTTAATAGGATATGGTGCAAGTTTGATTTTGATGTTTTGTGCAAAAATATGATAGTTACGAACCCTATGTAAACCAAGTTTGAAATGTATGATAGTGATATTGGATTGTGTAAGTACATGTCCAATGATGATAATGTTCTCTAAAAGTTGTGTGAAGTTTTATGCCAATGTTTTGAAACTAGTTTTATGACAAGTCTCGAGGCAAGCCTGTAAGTGAAACAATAGTGACTTCTTTTTAGGTCAACTACGACACCAAGTTTAGCAATAGCGACAGAAAAATAGGTCATTAACGGTTTTATTTTTAGGACAGCTATGGAAAAATTATAGAAGTGACTATGTTTTAACATTGATTTCCATACAATTAGTGATAGAAATAGCAGCCAAATCCACAAAAATGAGTGGATATTAGGTCAAGTGCAGTAATATTTTAGAATGATAGCAGTAAAATTCTGAGATAGTAGTGGCAAAATTGCATAGTAGCTACTCTATTCCAATAGTTTCAATTTTTTTGATGGTAGTTTTTGATAAGTTTACAAGTTTTGATGTTTGTTTGATCTAATGTTTGAAATAATGTGTCTAATCACATGTTTTAATGATAATAGTCCAAAATAAACCTGTAGACACTAAAATTGTCCAAATTTCAATAATTTAATTAATTCATTCCCATCTTTATTTTCCTTTGATTAATTAAATATTTAATTATGTCACTAATTAAACTTACCTTCTTTCTAAAATTAAATAAATGACAATTTATTTAATTCCACCCCACTTTCCACTATATTTAAATAATTGTTAAAATTATTTAATTATACACTAGCTTTTTCCTCCTTTTAATTAAATAAATCTTTATTTATTTAATTACATTCCATGTCTTGATTTTGAGTTAAAAATCATTATTTAATTCAAAATGATGATTCTTTCCTTATTATCTATAATTAATAATTGTTTTAATTATTTAATTAGCCTTTTCCTCTTTTTAATTAAGTAAATCTTTATTTATTTAATTAGATTTTCATTCTTGATTTTGAAATAAAAATTAGTATTTATTTCAAAATGATGATTTTTCCTCCTTATACCAATCTTCTGTAATTAGATAATATCTTTATTATCTAATTAGCCATTGGTCACTTAAATGGAAAAAGATTTGATTTTCTCTCCAAATCAATGCTTTTTATGTATTGATCTTATCTTCTATATTCCTATCCTTATTCCTCTATGTCTCGACTAACATCCACCATTGTTTAAATTATTTTGTAATTTAATCTTGACGATTCATATTTTATAATTCAACCCTAACCCAATTCCATTCCTTATCTTTTAATCGTGACCATCGATTAATTGTCTTTTCAATCTCAACTTCTCATTCAAAATTGGTTTTTCCTATAAAAAGGATTTATTGTTATCATTTTGGGATCCTTGGAAAAATATTAGAAATCTTGCACATCTTAGACTTCTTGGAAATCTTGAGAGATTAGTGCATTCTAGTTATTTTAATTCTTCAATATTTTTCTTTGACATTATCTTTAGGTCATATTTGCATACTTAAGTAAAATCTGAGGGAAAATATTATACTACAACAAGATGGAGAAGTGAAATGTGTTGAAATGCACAAGACAACTGAGAGGGGGGGTGAATAAGTTGTATCAAATCACTTTACTTCTAATCTTAATCAGTTCCACTTTAATCCAATTTTCATTAAGTGTAAACATGTAATGCAAATAACAGAAATCAAACACCAGAAACACTAGATTTACGTGGAAAACCCAATGAGGGAAAAACCATGATGAGGATTAGCTCACAATATAGTAGTAATGCAATACCAGATGCAAAAGCTCACTGCCAGAGGGCTCACTACCTAGAGGGTTCATTGCCCAAATACAAAAGACTCACTGCCAAGAAAGGACTCATTGTCCAGAAGGAGGCTCACTGCCTACAAAAAAAGAAAAGATAAATGAAGATCCACCACAAGGGTTCCACACATTCACAACTTGATCAGAAGATTGTAGACACCATCAACTCACTACTTTCAGGAATCTAACACATTAAAGTAATGCTACCTCAATTCACTCTTGCACACTCTGATTTTCACACCTATTTGCACACTTCACTTGCTTTCTCGATTCGTGGATGGATGGATATCGAATTCACAACTTGATTTGCTTTTATACCATCTTCAACCCTAGAAACATTTTCCAAGGTCATCTATACAATTTCAATTTATAAATTCAAATTAGGTTAGCTACTCAAAATTCCCATAGTGGATAAGAATGAGAGAGGACCAATTACATATTTAATTTGGGACCCAAACAACATCTAGGATCAATCACATGCTTCCTCAATTCAATGAAAAAACTTAATGTAACATGTAGACACCAGGCCGACCAAACCTAATGAAAAAACCAATGATCTTTCAAGTACGTGCATCTCCAACAAGATGATCACACATGGATCACTCAACATGCTTCACCAGACATTTTACCATCTCTGAGAATACCTCAAGTACATTTGCAACAATTAAAATGAATTTCATTCATAGAAAAATCTTCAACACTCTGACCAGACCAACCAACAACACATTGGAGCTCTAGAGTAGGTCTTCCGAAGTGCCAAATCACAAGAACATTTGTCAGAACATAGAAAACATCAAGAAGAATCATTTCCCAGATCTGAAAGATCTGAAAAGAGAATCCACAAGACTGTGGAGCCAAAATATTTCTCCCAGTCCATAAAAAAATAGTTCTGCCAAACCAGTTCACATACTGGTGAACACATCTTTCACTCTCCATCGAACCAAAAGCTAAAAATTGGGATATATTATCCATTGAAGCTCATGAACATAACTAAAAATACACACAGGCATATGATCAACATAAAATAAATGTAGAGCACAATACCAAAGCACACTCAAAACACACACTTCAACATTGCCTTCATTACTTCTCAAATTTTCTCAAAAACACTTGGCAAAAACATAACTACAACTTCATAAATATAACTCCATGTACTCTAAGCACTTCTACAATATCTCAACTATATAAGTACCATCTACAATCAACTTGAACTGTGTTGACATCAATGAGAACACCACAAAACATACACATACTTGCAACAATATCCCACTTTGTCATTGATGGCAACACATGATGTGAAAAACCATCAAAGACAACATAACATACACAACCTTTAGAAACAACAACCTGCACAAGAATAAAATTTTCACATGACTTTCTCTCCCCCTTTGACATCAATGACAAAGAAAATTTTGCACAAAAAATCTTTCCATATAAAGCTCTATTCACCCCCCCTTAGGAGTGCACCCACATCACATACTGTAACAATTCAGTTCTCTACTCCCCCTGAGAAGTAGACCTTTTTCATAAGTCTAGATCAAAAATTATGAATCCATTGGATTGATGCACCTCCATGTTCATTTAGTTCAAAGAAGGAGGGGCAATAACCCCTAACTTCCCTCTAAGATACTCAAAGGTATCCTTCAGAAGGGCCTTAGTGAAGTCATAAGCAATTTTTTCCTTGGTAGGAATATATTCAAGTCTAACTTCATTTTGTAATACCTTCTCCATCAAGAATTGATACTTGATATATATGTGCTTTGTCCTAGTATGCATCACTGGATTCTTCAAAATGTTTATAAAACTTGTATTATCATAGAATATAGAGATAGGTTCATTAGTAACCACACCTATGTCCTTCAAAGTTTTCTTCATCCAAAGTACATGTGTATAACATAACAGGATTCTACTACAATATACTTTGCTTCTATAGTGGATAAAGAAACTGAATCTCGTTTCTTACTCAACCATGAAACTAGTCTTTCTCCAAGGAAGAATGCACCACCACTTGTACTCTTCTGGTCATCTACACAACTAGCCCAATCTGCATCAGTGTAGGCATTTAATATGAAATCATTATCCTTCAGATACCATAGCCCAAAATCTAGATTTCCCTTAAGATATTTGAATATCCTCTTCACAGCTGTAACATGTGCTTCCTTAGGTTCCGCTTGAAATCTTGAAACCAAACATACTACATGCATGATATCTAGTCTAGTAGTAGTAAGAAACAACAATCAACCAAACATAGATCTGTACATGCTCTGATCACTTTAGTAGATTCATCATCCTTACTCAGCTTACATCCAATTACCTTAGGGGTACAAACAGGTTTGGAGTCATCCATTCCAAAATTCTTCATTAATTCCTTAACATACTAGGATTGTGAAATGAATATCCATTTGTTAGTTTGATTTACTTGAAGTCCAAGGAAGATATTCAACACACCAATCATAGAAATTTCAAATTATCCACCTCTATCATACCTTAAGCATTTAATTTTTAGGTTTTCCTCATTCTCTACTCTTGCCTAGAATACCTTGAATCTATCAAGAGCTTGAGATTTCTCTCTAAGAAAAGTAATCCATGCCATCCTAGAGTATTCATCTATTAAGAGCATAAAGTACCTATCACCATTAAGGATTCATGTTCTTATAGGGCCACAGAGGTCTGTATGAATTAATTCCAACATTCCGGTAGATGATTGTTCCTTTCCTTTAAAACTGCTTCTAATTTTTTTCCCCAACTAACAACTTCTGCAAATTGAATTTGAAGGATTTATGATTCTAGGTAGATCTTTGAAAACTTCTCTAGAATCGATCCTAATTAGATTGTCAAAATTCACATTTCCCATCCTCCGGTGCCAGATCCAACTTTCATTAATCTGAGAAACAAAACACTTACCATCACCACCCTTAAGCTGATAGATATTTCCATGAGTTCTTCTTCCAGGTGCTACCATAGTTCTGGATCCTTTTCTGATTTCACAGGTGTTATCTTGACACACAATCTTAAAACCTTTTGTACACATTTGTCCAAAACTTAAGAGATTATCTGAGGTGGCCTTGCCTAGTCCATATATCACTTGGTGTGGTGAGTGTATAGAATCGAATTCACATGTCAAGAGGTGGCCTCACACCCTTAATTGAATGTATTTCTAACCTGAACCCTTCCTCCGATAACCAATAACCAGACCCATGAAAGATTTCTTTCTTATGCCCCTCCTCGTGAATGCCCTAACTTCTTATTGCCTCCCACCGGGTAAACTAATCAACTGTTTTCAAGAGCATCCTTACCTGGGGGTTTAGGATGTACAGTGGTTCAACTAATCTAGCTTCAGCATGCTTTCTAGCTGTTTAACATAATAGACATCATCAGTACTATGTTTTCCATCAAAACTAATTATTCCTTGACCAACAATCTTAGCACTAGAGTTATCTCCAAACATAACTATTCCTCCATCATATTTCTCAAGTTTAGTGTACTTACACTTATCTCCAGTCATATGATTTGAACACCCACTGTCAATTACCCAAAATTCTTCATCATGTATAGCATGAAAAGAAATCATGAGAGTACCTTCTATATCATCCTTCTTGCTCTTTGGACCAGATTCCTTTGCACATCTTCCATGGTTAGTAGATACAACTTTATTTTCTAAGGCTAGAAATAAACATTCATCTTTATTTTCCTCAAAGTCAAATTCATCATCATAAATTCTTGCATCTTCTTTGACATAATACAATTTCTTGAACTTCCTATCCTTCTTGTCTCTATAATTATTGTTATCATTCTTGTTCTTCTTCTGTGTAGATCTATTAGGACACCTTGATGCATAATGACCAATATTTCCACAATTGAAACACTTAGAGGGAAACTTACCTTTGTATTTACCAGTACATTTCTTCAATTTCCTTGTGAATTTTGCTTCCAACTCTTCTGAATCATCATCATCTGATTCATCTCCTATCTTCATTACTTTAAAGGTTGTTTCATTCTTCTCCTTATCTCTTGTGAATTTTCTCATCTCGAATGCAATCAAGACACCAGATAGGTGTTGCTTAGTAAACATCTTTGGATCATATACTTCTTCAATAGTAGAGACTTTGTCACTATAATTCTCTGGTAGGGTCATTAAGATCTTCTCAATTATATCTTCATTTGACATGGTGCCATATTGATTCTTGATTTCAGTTGCTATAAGTTCAACTCACTGATAGTATCTTACAATATCTTCTCCTTATTCCATTCTCAGGTTCTCAAATTTTCGCTTAGCAGTTAGTTTCCTTGAAAAATTTACTCTATCATTTCCTTCATAAATGTCTTTCAATTTTTCCCATACTTCATGAGTAGTTCCTAGAGAAATAACTTTTGTTTTTTCAATTTTAGATAGAGCACTAAATATAGCATACCTTGACTTTTCATTCTCTTCATAAGATGCAATCTCATCAACAGAGGAAGGACTAGCAGCTAGTACCACATAATTTGTCTCATCTTTCCGGGCCTTAAAACCAAGTGAAACCAAGTAACCTCTCATTTATTCTTTCCAGTCACTATAATCAGCTCCATCAAAGATAGGGATATACAACTTGTATGACATTTGATCTACCTCAAGCAGTTAAGCTTTTCACTGAGGAACCAAAGCTCTGATACTAATTGTTGAAATGCACAAGATACTTGAGGGGGGGGGGGTGAATCAGTTGTATCAAATCACTTTACTTCTAACCTTAATCAATTCCACTTTAATCAAGTATGTTATTAAGTGTAAAAAAGAAATTAAAATAATAATAAGAAAACACTAGAGACACTAGATTTACATGGAAAAAAAATGAGGGAAAAAACTTGGTGAGGATTAGCTCACAATATAGTAATAAAGCAATACTGAATACAAAGGCTCACTTCTAGAGGGCTCACAACCAAGAGGGCTCAATGCTTAGAGGGATCACTACCTAGAGGTCTCAGTGCCAACAAAGGACTTACTGTCCAAAAGGAGGCTCACTGCCTATAGAAAAGAAAATATAAATGAAGATCCACCACAAGGGTTCCATACATTTGCAACTTGATCAGAAGATTGTAGACACCATCAACTAACTGCTTTCAGGAATCTAACACATTAAAGTATTGTTGCCTCAATTCACTCTTGCACACTCTGCTTTTCGCACCTATTTGCACACTTCACTTGCTTGCTCGATTTGTGTATGGATGGATATAGAATTCACAACAAATTGATTTCATTTTATACCATCTTCAACCGTAGAAACATTCTCCAAGGTCGGCTATACAATTTCAATTTATAAATTCAAATTAGGTCGGCTACTCAACATTCCTATAGAGGATAAGAATGAGAGAGGACTAGTTATATATTTAATTTAGGACCCAAACAACATCTTGGATCAATCACAAAATTCCTCAATTTGATACAAAAACTTAATGTAACATGCAGACACCAGGTCAGCCAAACCTAATGAAAACACCAATGATCTTCGAAGTACACGCATCTCCAGCAAGATGATCACACATGGATCACTCAACATGCTTCACCAAAAAATTTACCATCTCTAAGAATACCTCAGGTACATCCGCAACAATTACAACAAATTTCATTCACATACAACTCTTCAACAGTCCAACTAGACCAACCAACAACATACAGGAGCTCTGGAGTAGGTCTTCTAGAGCGCCAAATCACAAGAATGTTTTTCAAAACACAAAAACCATCAAGAAGAATCATTTCCTAGATATGCAAGATCTGAAACTAGAAACCAGAAGACTGTGGAGCCAAAACATTTCTCCCAATCCATAAACAAATAGTTCTACCAAACCAGTTCACATACCAGTGAACATATCTTTCACTCTCCATTGAACTAGAAGCTAAAAATCGAGATATATTATTAATTGAAGCTCATGAAAATAACTAAAAATCTAAATAGGCATAGGATCAACACAAAAGAAATGTAGAGCATAATATCAGAGGACACTCAAAACACAAACTTCAACACTACCTTCATTATTTATCAAGTTTTCTCAAAAGCACTTGGAAAAAATAGAACTACGAATTCATAAATATATATCCATGTACTCTAAGAACTTATACATTATCTCAACTATACAAGCACCATCTTCAATCAACCTGAACTGTGTTGACATCAATGACAAAATTAATGACAACACCACCAAACACACCAATAATTTCAACACAATGAAGGTTAATCATGGAGTACATGAAGAATCTTTGGTTTAGTATTTTTACTCCTTTGTGCTTCATTGTTAGCTAGGATTTTGATTGTTTATGCCTAATATTACTAACCTTGGATTTTTCCCTGTGCTACATCGGTGAACCCAATCGATTTTTGATGACATTGTTGTAGACGGTTCTGTATGTAGGAAGCTATCGCCTTATACTTATCTCTATACATCATGCTCTATTGAAGGAAAATATTTTAATGTCTTAGTGTTGCAAAGACTTGATACATTCTAGTGTTAGAGGAAGCCTCAACTTTCAAGCCTCTTTCCACTTATCTAAAATATTTTGTTCTCAGAATCATCCTACATTAAAAAAACCATCTCAGGTTTTTCTTTGGGAATCTGACATATTATATTCTTCTAGTTTCCCTCACACTTCATCACTTCCTACATTCCACTAATCCTCCCCTTCATGACCAAGAGACTCATCATGCCTAAAGAAAATAAATTGATTTTTATGCCACCTAATCTGCCGAACCTTCCACATAGTGCATAGCTTGGTCTTCTAGAAGGGAGTCCTTAGGAGCAAAGTTCCTTCATTTGCAAGTGTACCCTTATGCATATGCCACCCCTCTCACACCCATAAAGCTATAAAATAATTTTCCATTGATTGAATTTATCCCTAGAAAAATTCGATCTCTACATACTGGTAGAAAACATTGATACGTTGGCGGAGTTCTCACTTAGAGCTCGAAGTGACCATCCCTACATTGCAAGGTTATCTCACCTTGAAAATAAACTCTGTCACTTTGAAAGACCTGATCCATTTCACCTCAATGTAGAAAGGTTCTTTTGTGATAGATAGGCTAACATCACACTTGCTCATTCATGACTACTTTAAGGGGCACTACATTTTTCATCTTGTCCCAATTCACCTCTGTCACTCATTCTGACACTATTTGACGAACCTCATCAAAGTGTCACAGCTGGGTGCATTCATTAGATTTAATTTAGATTTCAATTAGATTTGAATTAGATTTTATTTAGATTTTATTTAAATTGTATTAGATTTAATTTCAATTAGACTTAAATTAGATTAGATTTAATTTAGTTTAGATTAGATTAGATTTAATTAGATTTAATCAGATGGAATTTAATTTTAGTTTTCTTTTGATCTAATTAGATTGAAATTAGATTTGATTTAGATTTTAACCTTAATTTAGATTTAAATTTAGACTTTTTGTTTTATAGTTAGCTTTTTAATCAAGATTTGATTTTTTAAAGATTTAATTTAGATTTTGATTAATTTAGGATTAGATTAATTTTCTTATTAACTTTTAGATTAATGTCCTTTTATGTTTTAGTTTCATTTTAATTTTAAGGCTAACTTAGTTAAATTGGTTTCTTTTGTAGGGTTTGCATGCCAAGAGAATTCAAAATAAAACAAAATATATATAAAACTCCTATTTTTTGAAGACTTGAATTAAAATTACTAATGAAATATAATGTAGGACATTTATCGAAAGATTGAACTTAAAACAAATTGTCTATATTAGCATAGAACACATTTCATTTGGTGACAAATGAACAATTACTTTTTGTGTTTGGTGCTTTTGCACATTTCTATTTAGATTAGATACCAAATTTAATAACAAAAGTATCCTCTCCCCTTGCAAACTTGTGCGATCCTGGGTGCAAGATAAATTATTATTAACTTTAGAGGGCTTTTCTTGGTGGGAAAAAGTACTCACCCCAAGCGAATGGCCCAACTGGTAATGAGCTAAAGACAAGATAATCCCAATCGGTATATAAATTTTAATGCTGCAACAAATCTAAGCATTATAGGTTCTCCTACCAACAAGTGATTCCCTTAGTACCTACATGGTACATTAAAACATGTAGATCGTAACCTCTACAGGCTGGGAAACCTCCTTATCAGAGCTAATATTTCTGTATATGTGGCCACCTGAATGGGTGCATTGATTAAAAACTATTTGTTTAGATTTATTAAAAACCATCTATCTATTAGTGTGGGAATGATCATTCCCAAGATGGCCCATGTTATACACATAGTCTAGTAGTAGAGATCAAAAAATTCCTTGTTCATGTGGGAATCTGGATCTTGGTAAGCCCGAGAAGTGGGTGCACTATAAGGGGGATCTTGTGCTACCAAGATCCTAAGTCATCTGTTCTAGATAGTGCAATTGGAGGAAACTCTAAGTGGGAGTCCAATGGATATTGTCATTTCCAGCCTTAAGATTGTAAATTATCTATTTACTTATTTCAAACACTCTGCTTGGTGTGTCTTATGCATTTGTTTAGTCAGAATTGATCAAACAAAAGAATCCAAAAATTGATCCTAAACAAGTCAGAAATGTGACGAAACTTAGGTTTTAATATTGGTCAATGCATCTGTCACACAAAAACCCACACTTGATATATTGAGTCGCAATTGCCAAAACCTAAAATGCATTTGACATATAAAATCACAATTGCAAACTCTATCCATAATTTCTTGCTGAAAACCACATCTGTCATAAGGAAATCTACAATTGGATGTCCTGCACCACAAATGCCATTCTGGAAAAACTGTATTCGACTGTGTTAAACCTCAATTGCCTAGAACTCAGAAAAATAATTTTTACTATCACAGTCTGAAACCAAAACATAGAATCTGCCTCTGATTATCTCTTTAACAGTGATCTCTAAACAAAAAGCCAAACATATTTTCTCAAACCATGGACCATTGCAACTTTTAGTTGATCATCTAGTCTTCACAAATAGGCATACCATTTTCAAAATGCAGTTACATATTAGGGTCATAATCACCTTCAGCTTAATTGAGCTCTTAAGGATATTACCTTTTACATATATTTAGAATAGGCCAATTTTCCTTTCCTTTGTTAAACCATTGCTTCAAGAAAGATTGTCATTGGACCAAGTCATTTGTCACACTTTTATGTTCTTGTCATTTTGGTTGAGTCTTTTCCCAACTCACAAGTCTATTTTGGGGAATCTCACTTTGTCTTGGTCATTTTACTTGGTCGCACAAAGGTCCCATGACAAATCAAAACTGAAACATTGGTAAAACTTTAGATGGCTAGTAAACCTTTTCTTAAAATCTCTTAAAATTTGATAACCTTTAGATTTTGCACCTTGCATTTAGAATGCTTCCATTAGACATCATTGACACCTTATTTTAGGTATTTAGAATTATTGTCACATTGCATCCCTTATTCCAAAAAATCAAAAAAATAGTTTCATTTCTTTTAGGCATACCCTATTTTAAAAATCCAGAAAACATGGACTTAATTCATTTCCATATCATTTGCATCACCCCTTTTGAGAAAATCTTACATGGTCGAAACTAGGTCGAAAATAAAACAAAGAGACAATATGGCTGACCCATAGGAATTTATCAATCCATCTTCAAACTCCTCACAAGGAACTTCAAGACCTCACAAAACCTTATTGGACAAATTCGTCACTAGAGACCACAAAGGACAAGTTTTAGTTGAGGACATAGAGGCTATTGCTCAAGACCTAGAATTTGTCTCTTTTGTAGATGAATACTTGGCACAAGACTCTCAATGATATTTACAAAATTTATTAATAGAAGGTGCCACATTACCTCCTAGATTTGATATCTATAAATTGCAAACTTCATCTACCCAAGGAAAAAAAACAATGGTTTCTAGTGGCTCCATCCCTCAATTAAAAACATACATACCATTTGTGGGATCTACCCAAGCCACAAAAATAGTCCACACATCACCCTTTGGCACATCAAGCATGACACAAGGTATTAAATTCACCATAGGGGCATCATCGTGAAATCTAATTAACATTAATAATGCAAGGAAAAGGCCCAAAGTTAACATAAACACAAAAAATGCCGCATAAAATAGTACCATATAACAAATAGGGGTCTCACAGATGGGACCTATACCTCTCATACAATTTGGAAACTAACATAATCCTTTGTATAAAATTCACATTCCCAACCAACCAACATCAAACCCAAAAAAATTCTCTCATATTCCAAACCAAAATCCATCATACATTTATACACTAAACCAAAATCGATCACCTCATGTTAGAATCCAAAACACTTACATAGACCCCAATAATACAACCAACACATCATTGACACAAGTGGATTTTTTGCAAACAAAAATAGAAGACCTTCAACATAAAATGGACAATATGACAATGTCTAGCAAAAAGACTTATTCAACAAAATATTTCTGTCCATTTCCCTTTGACAAAAGCTTACACATGCCACCCTTCCTGCATGGATATGTCATTCCAAACTTGCCTAAGTATAAAAAGAGGTGTAATCTTATTGGACACATAAGGGAATTTTCCATAATGTGCATAAATTTTGAAGCCTTATTGGAAGAGCACTTGAATGGTTTTCTCTTCCACATGACATAAGGTCATGGGGTGAACTTGTTGAATTTTTTTTTGAACATTTCACCTTTAAAATCGACAATGAAATCACAATAGCAACCTTATGTCACACTACACAAAATGAAGCAGAGAACTTTATCACCTTCTTCCAAAGATGGTGGATTCTAGCTAGTCGATGTCCGATGGAAATACCTGAAAAGAAAAAGGTCACCATATTCCTAGAAAATATTAATTCAAAATTGAGAAATGACCTAAGAATACATTATCGCACCTCCTTTAACAAACTAGTAGAAAATGTTATCATACTTGAAAAGACCCTCATTGACAAAGGTGAAATGAAAATGCCAAATAAAATCAAAATGTCCAAATTGCTCCTAATGACAAGAACAAGTATTGCTCCCGAAACAAGAATGTAACCAATGATGACATTGTTGATTGTAAAAATATACACACATCACCACTCATTACACTTAGAGGACACAACCCCTCTAACAACATGCCAAGAAATTTTGATCAAACTGCTAATGTTGTCCAGAACACACAACAACCAAGAATGCAAAGGAAGTTCCCAAAACATGAATACACTCCCCTAGGGGAACCAATTGGATCAGTCTTTAAACAACTACTGCAGCCTAATGTCATACATCTTCCTAAGCCAAAAAAATATGATCCTATAAAATTTAAACCCTCTTGGTGGGATGACAACACTTTTTTGGATTTCCACCGAGCTAAGGGGAATAAGCTATCACAATGTCAACAATTGAAAAACATTATACAAGATCTTGTGGAAAATGGAACTATTGGAGTTAATGGATAGAAACAACCATCCTCAAAAAATTATCACAAAGTACTTTTTGATTCACTATATGACCATGGAAAAGGAAAAGCCTCTAGTTCAGGAACTAAGACTAGTGATAATTCGGCCAATTATGCTAATATCAAATATGACTACAACCAAAGTACCATCATACACCACATTCAAGCTACCAATGAACATATCAACACCATTACCATCGAGAATCTTCCTCAATGTGTTGTCAATACACGCCAAACTAAGGTAACCATTCAAGGTCCTCTTCCACAAAAACCACAATAGTCCTCCAAGCCTCAATACAACTTACTTGACCAGTTGGGAAGACCCTAGCACAAATTTCTATCTTGGAATTGTTGTGTATATCACCTAATCATCAAGTTGTTCTAGACAAATCTTTACAAGGCATGACCATCCCCACCAATCTTGATGTCAATCATTTTGAGGAAATGGTGTGCTTCCTAACCAATTCCCATCATGATACTTTATCTAAACAAGACTACTCAACTAATAAGACAAACCACAATGACCCTTTGCACCTCAAATTCCTTGTTCATAAAGAAAAAGCTAGATGAGTCTTGGTAGATGGAGGAGCAGGGTTGAACATTTTCACCTTGCCACTGATTAAGACATTAGGATTCTCAAAAGAATGTATAGACACTACCAAGAGTATTTTCATTAAAGCATATGATGATGAAGAAAGGACATCTAAAGGTGTCATAACACTTCCTATAAGAATCGGTCCTACATTTATGCATACCACTTTCCAAGTCTTGGATCTCGTCCTCCATATAATATTCTACTAGGCAGATGATGGATACATGCCATGAAGGTTGTCCCATCCACCTATCATCAATGCCTTAAGTTCCCATATAATGGAACTATGATCACAATAGATAGTGATCCTGATCCTTTCCAGTATTGCACCAACCTGTAAGGAATCCCTCAAGAACAGGTGCCTGTTAATCAAGAGGCTTCATCATCCACTTCATCTCAATATATCAACCCATCCACCCTTTATAAAGTGGCTACTTCACAAATACTACCTATTGATCCTAAAGTCAAGATCCAAGATAAGGACTATGGAGAGTATCATATGAGAACATCTTATTATATTAGTCAACTGATTTCTCCCAAATCTTATGGTCAACCAACAATAGATAAGAGACAATACAAGGTCACTATGTTCCTCCCTCCCTCCAATACCTTTACAAAATGGGGGGAACTGAGTAGAGAAGCTATAAATGAAGAAGATGTGACCTCGTGGCTTTACAAGGAAGATAGTGAAGAACCTCCTCGATCCACTTAGATACCTACAAAACAATATGTAAATGGCTTCAAAATAATGCAAGAAAAAGGATATGATGGACATAGCGGGTTAGGATTACATTAGAATGGAAGGACTAAACCTATCACTGTCTCTAAATGAAAAAAAGTACTAGGTCTTGGGTTTCAACCGATTAGGATTGGTGTTTCTAGTACCTTGGCACCATCACAAGAGGAAGTAAGTACCTCCAAGGCTATCAAGACTTACAATGAGCCATCTGACCAACTCCATTATGATTCCACCAACTCTAATCAATATGAATAGGGTTCAAAAAAATCATCTAGTGATTATGAACTCGAGGAAATCTTTATAGAACTAGGAAAACCCACTTTTGATGAAATATTTAACCAAACCTTTACAATTGGCCCATCTCAGGAGCCACCTACTTCTAGCCAATCCATTCCCAAGAAAAATAATGAGGATTTGATAAGAAACTTTTGTGACCATGTCAACAAGGCTATCTTCACCCTATCAGCCTCTACCTTTGACACCTCTAATGATGGCATGCCCCTAATCTATCCCCAACTTATCCATTGGGATAAGAAAGAACCTCCTGCTTTGGATACATATGAGAATGACGAAGAACTAGCTGAGTTCCTAGGATTGTGAGAAGGAATGCCTAGTGGTGACCATAAGGTTGGATTTACCATAGACTTGGATAACACAACTTATTTTGGGGAGTTTGTTCTCCCTTCTAGTCACAAAAGGAAAAAAATAAAGGAAAAAATGAAAAAAATAAAATTGACAAGTCCCTAGGTGAAAATCGAAAGGTGCCTTTGGACAATGAAAAAGTAAAAATAAAGGATGCATCCAAGGGTGAAAACTTCTTTGAGGCACCTAAAGATGGAGGGTTGAACATTCTCCCCACTATTCAAGAAAATTCACCACTATTGGTTGAGAAATATGTGGAAATCAACATTGGCACCCAAGATAATCTTCGATTGATCTATTTTGTAGCATCTTTGACAGAAATAGAGCAACCTGAATTCTACAACTTCTTCACAAAGAGATAGGTAAACTTTGCATGGTCATATGCTGACATGCCTGGATTAGATCATGATTTGATATTACATCATTTTCCATTACAGTTAGGTACTAAGCTAGTCAAGAAAAAATTAAGGAAAATGCACCTGCAAATTGCTTTACTAGTCAAAGTTGAGCTTAAGAAACTATTAGATGTCATCTTTATCAGGTCAATTGATTATGCAAAATGGATTTCCACTCTGGTACCAGTAACAAAACCAACATGTGGCATCCTAATTTGCATAGACTTCCAGGATCTAAACAAAGGATGTCCTAAAGATGACTTCCCTCTACCAAATATTGACATGATTGTCGACCTAACGACAGGATATGAAATTTTATCCCTTATGGACGGTTTCTTAGGGTACAATCAAATCAAAATCACACCTGAAGAACAACATAAAATAGCTTTAACTTGTCCATGGGGAACTACTACTATAATGCCCTTCCCTTTGGACTAAAAAATGTTGGAGCCACATATCAACGTGCTATGACAACCATTTTTTGTGATATCATGCACACACAAAATATTATGTGGATTATTTTTTAGCTAAATCATTGAAAAGGGCTGATCACTTATGGGTCCTGGATAAAATTTTCAAGAGATTGGAAGAATACAAGGTGAGGCTCAATCCTAAAAAGTGTGTATTCAAGGTGACATTAGGAAAACTCCTAGGATACATTTTTTCTAGATGAGGCATTGAAGTGGACCCAACAAAAGTAAAAGCTATAATAGACATGCCTCCACCAACCAATATAAGTCAGCTATAGACACTACAAGGAATACTACAAACAACCAGATGGTTCATAGCATAGTTGGTAGACAAAATACATCCCTTCCAACATCTACTTAGAAAATGGGTACCGTTTGCATGGAAAGATAAATGTCAAGATGCATTTCAAAAAATCAAGGAGTACCTACTTACACCACCAGTGTTAGCACCACCTATTGATAGACAACCTTTGATTCTTTATATTTTAGAAACCACGTCAGCACTCAAAACCTTGCACAAAATGATAGCGAGGGTTGTAAAAGGGCAGTGTATTATATCAACAAAACTCTAGTCAGATATGAGTTAAATTATAGTCCAATAGAACATGCTTGTCTTGTGGTATTTTTTGCTACCCAACAAATAAGGCACTAAATGTTGAATCACCAAGTAACATTGGTCACAAAGATAGGTCCATTGAAGTATCTCCTTAGTAAAGCAACATTAACAGGATGCCTCACGATATGGGTCATGATACTCAGTGAATATGATATCCAATATGTCAACAGAAAGACTATAAAAGGAAAACTTATTGCTGACCAACTTATAGACACACCAACTAAGGTAGATCATCCTCTTGTCTCAAATTTTCTTGATGAATCCATCTTCACTCTAGACATTGGAATGGCATGGAAGTTATACTTTGATGGATCCCACACAAATCATGGCTTAGGGGTTGGTATATTATTTATCACACCACAAGGTGACACCATTCCTAATTCATTCAAAATTGATTTTCCATGCACAAACAATATAGAAGAATATGAGGCTCTTTTAACAAGATTGTGTATATGGCCATCCAATGGAAGATCAAGCACCTCTAGGTTTATGGAGGTTCTTAGCTAGTAATCTGTCAAGTTAATGATGACTACAATACAAAGGATGAAAATTTGGCCCCATACAAATGGATGACAGATAGCGTCAAGAAATATTTTGACAACATCCTTTTTCATCAAATACCCCACATTCAAAATAAAGTAGTGGATGCTATGGCTACCATTGGTTCACTCTTGGACATACCCAATAACATGCCTAAATTCAAGTTTTTGGTAGAATAACTTTTGGTCCTTGCCTTTGACATCCCAAATTTGAAGATGATGTGTGAACTTGTTGGTCCCAATTCCCCATGGTACAAAGACATATATGACTATCGTCATGCCCAAATCAAACCCCCTAATCACTCAAACAACCAACACAAGACATTTATTCATATATCCTCCAAGTATTCCATCATCGATGATACCCTTTATAGATGTGCCCTAGACAACACCCTATTGATATGTATTGATACTGAAGAAGCACAAGAAACCTTGTGTGGGGTGCATGAGGGTATATTTCAAGCCCACTCTAGCAGTCTGACCTTAGCAAAAAATATTATGAGACTGGGCTATTATTGTCCTACAATGCAAAAGGACTCATACTTCTTTGTCAAGAAATATTGGCAATGCCAGATCCATGAAGACTTGATACACATTTCAACACAGGAGCTCTATCTTATTACATCATCATGGCCCATTTCCCAATGGGGACTCAAAATCATAGGGAAGATACATCCCACATCCTCCAATGACCATAAATTCATCATTACTACAACTCAATACTTCACTAAATGGATTGAAGCCATTCCCTTCACTTACATTATCAATATACAAATTTCTAAGTTCATCCTAAACTACATCATTTGTCGGTACGGTGTTCCTCAATCCATAATTACCGATAATGGCTACCCATTTAAAAATCAAGAATTTTTCCATCTCTACGAGAAATTCCATAGCCAACACCACTTTTCCACTCCATATTATCCATAAGGTAACAACCAAGCTGAGGTGTCTAACAAAAAACTCCTCAGAATCCTTAAAAATACTGTCAATGACATTGGTCATGACCAACATTTATAGCTTAACCCTACCTTATGGGCTTACTGCACAAGCATCCGCACTCTCACCGGTGCTACTCTATGTGTTTGGTTCTGAGGCGATTTTGCCTATTGAGGTCAAAATTCCTTCCCTAAGGGTATCTTTGAAAGGGCATATCGATGATGAAGAGTATTGTGTGTCAAGACTACATGAGTTAGAGTTTCTAGATGAATGAAGACAAAAGGAACTAGATCACCTCCAAGCATATCAAAAAAATTGCCATTGTAGCTATAACAAGAAATTTGTGAGTTGACATTTTGACATTGGTGACCTAGTCTTAATAGAAAATCCAAATAATCAAGCAGAAAGAGAAAAGCCAGGAAAGTTCAAACCAAACTAGTTGGGGCCTTACATTGTTATAGAAGTCTTTGGATCCAGAGCATACCATTTTCTACCCCTCAAGGAGAACCATTGTCAGAGCCAATCAATAGTCTTCATCTGAAGAGATTTTAGCTTATGAGAGCCTTGTCTTAATCATGAAAAAATACAAAAAATAGAAAAATAAAAAAAATTGTTACCTCTTGATTAAAACCTGGCAAACAGGCATCTGGGCAACACCAAAAATATTTGAAAAATCAAAAAAATAGTAAAGAGAAATAATTCGTCCAATAGTGAAAACCACTTTAGTGATGCTTTGGATAAGTACCATGGTGAAAACTTGGCAAACAAGCACCATGTGTAGTCAACTTTTCTCCTTCGTCTACCATTATTGCAATCTGACTTCCCTTTCGTACCACTTATCATGCTTATCCACGCACTTTATCATTTACCATCCTTATCATCATCAACAATAAATGGCTATCCATTCCATAACTTGGACCAATTGACATCAAATACACTGTACATCCCCATTCCATTCTACTCCTAATAAATTGGTCTTATACTCGACTGGGGGAAAATACTTGACCTACATCATTGGGATCTTACACTTGTTTTTATGAGGTCATAAAATGTCCTGAAAAAATCCATGAACATCATAAAATGTCTTGAAAAAATCCATACAAATCATAAAACCTCAAAAAGACAAAAAAATCAAAACATGTCAAAACCCAAAAACATCCAGATAAATGTTCAAAATCCCCAAAATACAGTCAAATTCAATTGTGTCAGTCAATCATCATCATGTCGAAGTACATTGCCTTTGCAACTAGACATAGGCAAGGCCATCTCTCAATGTGCCCCTGAGGAATTAGGTTAGTCCTTTTAGGTTTGTTAGAATAAAATCATGACTTAGTTCTTTGTCCATAAAACAAAGTCAATGGTCGTGTTGAACTATGAGATCTCTACATATTGTTACATAGGCAAGGCCATCTATCGATGAGCCCCCAAGGCCACACTAGGTCAATTCTTTAGGGTTCAGTGTGTTAGTGAAATAAGTCAAACACTTTCATCAAACACACAAGTGGTCATTGCAACATCAAGACAAGTCACGCATCAATAAGACAAATAAACCAACAAAGTCATCAAGTCAAATCAAACAAATTGTCAAAATAGTCAAACCATCAAAACAATCAACTTATGTCTTATATAGGATGTGTCTTTCCTGAAATCACATTTTGTTATTTAGTCAAACATCATCATTTTCCTTATACAGGTGGTTACATGATTGAAACTAGACTAGACATCTTATACAATATGTGTCTTTCCTGAAACCAGGCTTCATAAAAAAATCAACCCATCACTTAAACATCAAACAAATTAAATTTTGGCAAACACTCTTATTGGCTGTTGACATCATGGCTTATATGTCTTATCTTTTTCTTTTGGCTTTGTCTTTGAGTCAAGTTATTGTTGTGAAGTTTTGCACACAAGCCCC